>JASDQU010171401.1:8646-21089 GCA_032191745.1 Picea mariana
CCATACCGCCCACGTTCCCATTGAAACCTATCTTCCACTCGCCTGATCATGCGTCTGTCTCTTCCCCGCTGCCATTTCACCCCCTCTCACCTCCCGAAATTTGTCTTCCACTTGCGCTCCATGTCATCTCCACCACCATTTATCGTTTTCCCCCTTTTCACCTCCACTGTTATCGTCGCTTACCCCCCTGCTTCCATGTCCTTTCCCCTCACCACATCACCTTCGCGCCTTTACACCTCACTCCATCGAATGCCTGCACTCATTCATTCCCAGTCACTTCTCAGCCAACTGTAGCCTTCCACATGGCCATCATTCACTCATCATGTCATTTGAGCTCTCGCCAAGCACCTCACTAGCTCATCATCATCAGTGTTCATATCCGCCTACAAGTGTTCCCAAAAGTCCAACAAAGATACAGGTGTCGAGTTGACTCATGCCTGTCCTGATCCCGATGTAGGTAGTTAATGAAACTGAGGGAGGTGGTTGAAACCTCTTCTCGCCACATAAATGGAAATACAGAAGGGGATGAACTACTTTAAGCTCACATTTGACAAAAGAACTGCATGGGCAGTCTGACAGAAGAACTGTATGGGCAGTCTGCATGCACGTTCAGCCTGAAAGAAGAACTCATCAACACAAATATTTGATTGTAGTGGCTAGGTAACACTCTTGGGAGTGGCTAATTGTTATGAGTTATATAGTTAGTTTTTCTATTTTGTTAAGGTTGTCAACTGGTTGAGCAGAGCTCCTGATTTTTGTAATGTTTTCATGCCAGAACTGATGGTTGGTTATGTATAAGTTTGAGACTTTTAGATTAATATAAGTTAGTTTATTTCCATCTTTGTGTAATAGCTGTGTTAAAACACTCGGGCATGGAAGATCCAGTCGAGGGTCGTTATGATGTTTTTATGCAGGTTTGATCATAGCAGTATTGCAACCAGTTTTAATCAGCTCCCCTTGTTATCTTTTTCCCTCTTACATTGAATGGCTCAGGCATGGAGGATCCAGTCGAGTCTTTGTAGCTGCAAGGTAATGTAGGTTTTATCATGGTGTTGTTGTGAATGTGTTTTTTGGACATATTTCAGTGTCTGAACTTAGGCTCAAGAGAGATATCAAGTCTGATTTTTTTCCTCTCCAAGTTGCTTGAAAGCCTAATGCCCATAACCATCTTGTTCATCTTTCTCACTAAGTCTTCCCTCTGCTCACGCTTAAAATCAATTCAATGATTGAAGTTAATGTGGCCCTCACTTCCCTGTGCATTTCTTGTCCAGTTTTTTGTTGAACATCATTCATATTTTGAGTTTTGTCCATTGACCTCCATTCATATAAAACCAACATCCACCAAAAAATCTGATGGGTACTGGGTTTATCCTCCCACAATATGAGGGTGACTCTCAGTGATAACACCAACTCTACCTAAGAATATGGTTCTAAGTCCTTTATGGAAGGTAGGATATGCTCCTCCTTTTGATCCAAAATGGAATGCTCATAAAGTTTGAGATTCTCCACATTCACTACCAAGTAAATGAACATGTATGGGGGTACACGAAGTCTGTACGTGTTATCTCCCACCTTATCCAATATATTGAAAAGGAAATAATGCAAAGCCTTGATTTTATTAGCATAACCCTATAGTCTTTCTTTGTTCAGTTGTAACCAAATTTTTTCTCTCACTTTGAATGACTTCTCGGTTATGTGTTGATCATGTATGGCCTTGTATTTTCCTATGACTTATTCAATGTCTCCTGTACTTGCAAATGGATTTGCTTAATATTCTCAACAAATTTGTTTTCTTTCAATGCATCCCATGTGAGGTCCTCCCTCGCTTCTCCTTTATGTCCATATACAACATCCAAGGGTGAAGGTGGAAAACACCCATAGAAATTTTCAAAAGTGTGGACTACTCTATTATAAGAGGGTTGTATGTAGATCAGATTTTCATCCTAGGTATTCATATGCTTATGATTGTAACCCCTCAAAAGTTGCACCAAAGTCTCGTCGACAACTTTTATTTTCCCATCTATCTGTGGATGAAATGTTGTAGACCACTTCAACTCAGTTTCCATCTTCTCCCACAATGTAATCTGAAATGTACTAAGAAATCTAGTATTTGTGTCTGAAATGATGCTCCTAGGTATCTCGAAGTGCACCCAAACATGTTTTTTGCTTCCTTTCCTTTGATGGTAGTTTTACAAGGTATGAGAATGCATATCTTGATGAACCTAACAACTACCATAAATATATGGTCATGCCCCTTCCTGGTTTTTGGTAAGTCTCCCAAAATATCCATGGAAATGCTTTCCTAAGATCAAGTGGGTACAAGTAAATGATGTTATAGACCTTGATTCCTATTATTGGGATTTCTAGTAAAACAAAGTATACGTCCTCTAATATATTGTGCTACATCTTCTTGCATTATGGGCCAGTACACATACCTATGTAAATTGGAAACTGTCTTCCCAACACTAAAATGTCTTGCAACCTTGGAGGTGCGAGCCTCTTTGATAAGTTTCATTCATTCACCTTTAGGGACACAAAGCTTGTCAAGATTATAGATTAAACCATTCTAGAAATGATAGTAAACCTTGTCATCACCTTATTCTATATGATATTGGCCCTGTAGTTGTTGAAACGCCTCCTTGAAGTACTCATATTCTATCTATCCCTCTCTGTATGCATCATGGATAAAAGGCTCCATGTGCATCAAAGTTACCAAAGTTGTAATCTTGGATGTGGGTGGCCTTGAAAACATGTCTACGAAATTGTTTGTGTTTCCCTTCTTATAATTGATGACTAGATGAAATTGCTGTAAAAATCCCATCCATTTGTAATTCTTGGTTTGTTGTAGTTGATTTTGGGCTTGAAAATACTGTAAAAGCTGGCAATCTATGTGAATGATGGTCTCATTTCCCATTATATAGGGCTTCCACTTCTCGACGGCTTTAAATAAGGCATAGATTTCCTTGTCATAGGTAGGGTAGTTGAGAATTTCCCCACAAAATATTTTAGAATGATAGCATACATTCCTTCCTACTTGCATCAAAATTACTCCCATGCCATACCCACTTGTATATGTCTCCACTTCTAAAGGATTTTAAAATTTTGGTAATGCAAGAACTGGTGGTTAACTAATCTTTCTTTTCAACTCATTGAAATCCTTTTGTTGTTTCTTCACCCACTAGAAACTCTTACCACTTGTTTTTATGGCATGGAGTGGTGTAACTACTATTGAAAATGAAACTATGAGCTTCCACAAATATTGTGTTTCCCCAACAAAGTTCCTAACTTTGGAAGTGACAATTGTAGGAACTATCCATTTCATTATGGCATCCATCTTTACGGGATATATCTTGAGCTCTCCTCCACCGATCACATATCCCTAATACACCAAAGACTAATAAGAAAACTCACATCTATTGATATTATCCAGTAGTTGGTGCTTATTTAGAGTCTCTAACACCTACAAAATATGTGAGATGTGCTCCTCCTATGTAGCAATATAAACCAATATATCATCCAAATAAACTATAACAAATGAATCTATACATGGGCATGATACATCATTGATGAGTCTCATAAATGTAGCAAGTGCATTACATAAACCAATTGGAATGACCAATCATTCATACAAACCTTATCTTGTCTTGAGGAAGTTTTCTAAGTCTCTTCTTCCTTGATGTGTACCTAATGGTATATTGATTTGAGATCCAACTTGGTGAAATATTTTGCATGTTGCAATTGATCTAACAAATCATCGATCCTAGGAAAAGAATATTGATTTTTTAGTGTAATCTTTTTCAATGCTCTGTAGTCAATACACATTCATCAAGTCCCATCCTTCTTTGGTATAATTGTGATGGGTGACACACAAGATGAGGTGCTTGGTCAATCAAACTTTTCTCCAACAACTACTGCAACTGCTAGTGCTTCTTCACTTCATTTTCTTCCAAAATGGACTGTCTATACACCCCAATATTCAACAATGGGGAGTCTGGAAATAACTGTATTTCATGCTCCACTTCCCTGTTGGGAGGTATCCTTGTAGGATCCTAGAACAATCCTCTATATGCATGTAAAAAATCCTCCAAATGATGTTTTTTCTCTTTAGTACATTCCTCTAGGGATGCCTTTGATCTTATCAACTCATTCTCAAAATAATTTTCTCTTAAGAAAAGTAAAACATATTTCCTTTTGGAACTAATCAAATTCTTGGCTTCGTTGGCACTTATCAATGATATCTTTGACTTTCCCTTATGGACGTTGATGACATAGGACTTTCCATCCTTGATTAGCTAATATTGGTTGGATATCCACATGAATATTTCATCCTTCATGTACATGTAAGGGTTTCCAAACAATACTCCACATACATCAAGGGGTAGTACGTCCAATTCCACTTCATCAATAAAATCAACACTTATGGAAAATTTAATCTTACACTATTTCGTTACCTTTATCTCTACATCCTTGTTTACCCAACTCAATGGCTAGGGCTAGGATGATTGTGAACCTCCAATCCAAGCATGTTGATGATATATGTTGCTATGATATTATCTTGTGAAATGGAGTCAAACAAAGTGTGTATCTTAGTCTTATTGACCTGGATCTTGATGTGGAAGAGTTTAGTCATATCCTTCTCTTCTTGGTGATGAAGGACACTCAAATTCACCTCCTTTTGCACCAATGTGCAAACAATATTCTTATACACATTAGAGTTGCTTCCAACTTGATTTCTCAAATTCATGGATAGAAGATTATTTTTTTTGCATTCTTCTTGGAGCTCTTCAGGTTCAGCTCTGAATGTAGTTTCCAACACTTTTACTCAGTGTGGCCATAAATATTGCAATGGTTTTTAGGATCCTTACACTGATGTGCAATTTCTACCATCTTCTTATCCTTTCCCTTTTCCACTTCTTCCTCCTCCCCTTGGAAGCTTCCTGGTGCTCTTTCTTTTTGGAACTACTTGGCTTCCCTTTCTCGTGGCATATTTTTTCCAGATATTGTTCATGTACACATGGATTTCCCATTTTCCTTCGCTTGAAGAGAATCACTTGCTTTCATATATGGCTACGTAGACCCCCCATATACTTGAGGAGTACATTTAGGTTCTTGGGAGAGATACCCAGCATGATGAACATCTTTTTGAACTCAATGTCGTAGTCCTATACACTCTTCCCTTTCTTCTTCCTAAAGTAGTGCCACCAGATCCATTGGTCCTCTACATACCTGATAGGGTAGAATTGGGACTTGATGAGGGTTTTGATTTCCTCCCACCTAGTTACTATTGGATCACCCTCTATCTTAAGTTTTTTCATATGTCTTTCTCACTAGGTTAACACATGGCCCTCTAACTTCAATCTAGCAAATGATATCTTTTTTTCTTCATTTATATGGTGAACACTGAATAAACTTCTAGTTGTTGCAACCAATGATTTAGTTTTAATACATCAATCTCACCTTGGTATGGCTTTATGTCCACTTTCTCTTTCATATTGAATAAATTCTGTGAAGGGTTTATGGCATTGGAACTCATCTTCTGTTTCTAAGGTTATTTCCACAACTCAATTTCTAGGTCTTCATTATCTCTTAGTTTTCCCTATGATACGATATCTAAGTTAGAGCCTCCAACCTCTTCAAATAGTCTGAGCTTGATTTCTATAGCCACCATGAGGAAGCTCATAATGCATTTGATATTGGCGAATTGTTGTTTCAACCTCAAAAATATATCCTCTATTGGATCTCGAGGGTTGTTATGAATAGACTCATAAGACATGGCTAGGGTTTGTAATTTTCTTCTTAAACCAATTATTGGATCCCTGCAACTTTCAACAAATACCTCAAGAAAAATTGCTCTGATACCAATATGATCTATAAATTGTCATGGACATTCCACTGGACAATTTTTCACAATAGATCTAATAAAATATCGAAATATTTACTGTGAAGGTTAATTTCCTTTAGATATCATATTCTTTAATAACTGTTTTTTTGCTTAAAATTTATGAAATAGATGAAATGTGAAAAATAGAGAAAAAAAATAAACACTCACACACCATCCACAAATAAACACAATATATGATGTGGAAACCCAATATGAGATAAAACCCAGCTAGAAGGTGAGGTTACAATCCTCTCTTTTCTTCAAATACAAGTACAAATAAAGAGGCACTCTTCATGCAGTTTCTTTTGACTCCATGGCCTGTATGGATGCTACATAATCTATCCTTATCTGTTATTCTCACAGAATACCACTCTCATATTTTTTTCTCAGCTATAGAACATTATACAATGTAAAATAATGGAACCCCTTCTCTTCCTAACAACCTGATATTTATCATAACTCGATAGTCATCTAGGGTTAGGGTATTAACTTCCTCAACCCTCAATTAGTGATCAGGTTTGGTCCTTCTAGAATGTTCTATAAAATACACTATGTGTCTATCCCCACATGTTTAATTAATGGGGGTTGACGTGGCATCCACTCACACCATGGTGATCAATACAGTAGGTCAACTTACAAGAGACATATCTTTAACATACAAACTCTAATTGAGGTGATTCCTACACCATTGGAAACATATCGGGGTGTAGAATATAGCCGCTTGCTACATAGTAAGGTTTTGACCATAAAAAAACTATTGTTTGATGCCTCAAAATGGATCTAAAATATTTGAGATGGTTTTTTGGACCCATATTTCTAGATTGGGACCAATCACTACAATTTCTCTATAAGTTGATTCCTCTATTTTTTTTCACCCATAAAACTTCGAGATAGATAAAAAATAATATAGCGATCCAATCCAGATCAATTCAAGAGTAGGATAAAGATGGAAAGGCACCATAAACATAAGTTACATCAATAATTTTAGAAGGCCAAACCACCTACCTTGGATGGGGAGGTGAAGACATGCAAAGTGGACAATGCATGATTATTGGACATGAAGTACTTCCAACTCCTTTAATGTTGGAAAAACATGAAGGATGAAATTTCCATAGAAATTTTATCTAGAAATGTCTCCCTTTGGTGGGACAATCACAAAAATTTGAAGGACATCCAAGAGAAGAATCTCACTTGGAAGGGATTTCATAATTATTTCTAAATGAAATACCTTTTAATACACTTTTATGAAAATCAAAGTGAAATTGTGATACCCTAAGGCTTTGGGAGAGATTGTAGATGAAACAAGTGTGATGAGATACACACCAATGATAAATAATTTCATAATAAGTGGAAAAGTATAAGGCAACACAAATAATATAGAAGATAGAAAATCTATATTTATTCTCTCCTCTAGTTAAAGAAATTTGAATTACTGAAAAATCAACTGGTTCAAAGTGAGGCACAAATTTCTAGTACAACTAAAATAACATCACAAATATTCTCACACATGTGGAGTGTTTCACTCCAAGGGTACACATATCAAGCTCCAAGTTCATGTTCCACAATCAAGGCTCCAAATGCAAGGGTACTCCACCATGTGTCTCCAACACTCCATATGCAAGCCTCTATGGGATATATCAATCCTCCTAATCCATGTAGTCTTTTGGGTCCACTCCCCCTATATGAACATTGTCACAATTTTATTACTCCTCCATATAGGAATCCAAGCTACCTTGTATTTTCTAGGTCCCAATTCCCTCCTACATGATGTAAAACACTCCAACTCCTAAGTGGGGTATTATCCAAGTAAGTAACCATCTCCATGGCCATCATGTAGAATGTCACCAAAATGGTTAGGGGATCTCCAACACCCTCGGAAATAATTCCAAGAAAACACCTAGCTAAGGTCAAGCAACCATTGAGTAATCCATCTCCAATCTGCAAGTCCATCATGGATCATATAGAGGATAAACATACACCATGTATCCCAAATCTTATGAAGCACCCTCGAACATCGTGTAAACTCTTTCAGAGTACATCAAAAGATAACTGAATGAAGGGAAAATGTATTGCTTCTCAGTTCATTTTGGAATAGGTAATGCTCCTTATCTAGACAAAGGAGGAGTAATAAAATTGCTTGCAACTAGAAGTTGATTTTCCTCTAAACAATATGTCAATGAATGAAATTCTTGGTTTAGGAGAGGAATTGTTTTTGCTTACGGTATTTCCGAAGACTGGAGTATCAAAAAAATGAGGAGAAAACATTTTTACATAGCAGGAAGAAGGAATTTTCTCCCTATAGAGAAATATGAGAGTAGACATGGTTTCCAAACTCCAAACTATGTTGAGTGATCTATTCATAAAAAAATGTTACATATTTATACAACATCATATCAAACCACTTATTTACTAAAGAAAGAGAGTTTGAGAAATTATCTCAACCCTCCAACCACTCAATCTCAATTTATGAAAAAACTTGTTGGAGAAAATATAAAATCCAACTAAGATCCAACAACCTCCTAAAACAAACAATAAGGCCTCATGTAGCGACCATCTATACATCACAATAACCATTATAAAAACAAACCATAGTCCACTCATATGATCATAAGGATCACACATTGTTCTATAAAACAAGTAGGAGTTAATATTTCCAACTCTCCCCCTTAAGGAGTACTTGTTTTAATCTTTGTCAGGTCATTTCATCATCATCATCTAGACCTTTACAACACCTTCTCCCCTAAATACTGAAGACACTCATTATCAAAAAATTGCGTCTCTTGGTTTGACAAGGGACTTTCTTCTTGTAGACATCATTGATTTATAGAAGTCCATATTAAGGAAGACACATCCACCAAAATACATGGGTACCTAACTGTTGTAACCATGAATCTAGTAGGATGTCATTCTAGTACATGGCTCATTCAACTTCTAGATTAACTCCACTTGAATGTGTAAACAATTTCATTAGTGATTCCAAGAGAAAATTGGTGCAACATATGCACCCACACTCTATTGAAATGTGTCCCTCAAGTATTACCTCATTATAACATAGAACAACTTGTATACATGTATCTAGTCCTATAACATCATCCAAAGTCCATAACCAACATATAGTCCACTCATAAGGCATTCAACTAACACATGGACCACTCCTCCAAGTGTTAACAACTCTTTATATGGATGGACAATCTGTTGAGGGAGTTGGATTCCCAATGCTTAATAAGAGGGATTAAACCAAAGGAAAAGGCCTAATTTGAATCCTCCTTTTTTGGTATGGAATAATCCTCCAAGTTTATGGTTCAACATATGTTCAATGGGATTTAAAATTTGTTTGATTTTTTATTTCCGTTCTTTTTATTGTTTTATAATTTTATAGTTATCTAGTATAGAAAATAAGTAAACTAAGGAGTTTGGAGAAATCTCTATTGAGGATAACCTATAGAAACAACCAATGAAAACTATCTAAGAATTTATATTCGTGAAGCAATAATTCCACTAAAAACATATTACTCATCAGATAATACCCAAGAAACAATAACTAATTAACAACATAAAGAGATAAAATTTAACTACAAACGATTATTGCAAACCCTAACCAGCAATAACAAGGCATAGCAAGGAATCCCACCAAGCTACAATAACCTCTTTGAGATCTCAACAACAAGATAACATCACACCAAATATGAAACCCTTAGATCCACACTTGCATATCACAAGCTTTACTCTTCACTTGCATCACACAAGCCAAGGAACCCTAGTGCATGGCTCGCACATGCACTATCCTAGTTATAAGAGTAATAATTGTTCTTTCAAGATCCTGCAATAGTTAGCATCATACCAACTATCACACATTGAAGAAACAATGCATGTTAAAAAATAAACTATATTCCCTTTATATATGATTGGGTGAGGGATGTAGCATATCCAATACCCTCTATCCATTATGCTTAGGTGACACCACAAATAATGTCGCCGAGTATAGTGCAGTTATTGAGTTGCTTCGTGACGCTTTGTCATTGGGTATCTCTCATCTCCGGGTCTGTCTCGATGCTCAACTGGTTGTGTCGCAGCTAAACAGAGTATACTGGGTTCATGATCCAACTTTACACTGACGATTCCTTAGGGTACGTCTCTTAGAATGAAACTTTGATTATATTACATATTTTCATGTTCCTAGGAGATTAAACCAAATTACAGATACTCTAGATAATAAAATTTTAGATTGGCATCTTGCCCACATATAAAAAGAACATGGACATAAACATGTAAATACATTTTTGCACACATAATCCATAAGACACAAAAAGATAAAAACCATATATAAACATCATAAAATAACTAGAGTACATAGATGGACGCAAGCGCCTCAAAAATGGGAATAGTAACAAGTCACTGGGCTTATGCCCTCAAAAAATATATACAAATAGGTGCTCGTGGCACATAAAAATTCTAAAGTCTTTTCAGGGCCTATGGGCCCTGTTATAATCATCTACAGCATGGGCTAAATGCCTAAACAATCAGAACCATGTCCGAGGTTCCCCCACAACATGAGGTTGCATGGATGGCGGTAGGTCCTCTATCTCTCCCATCGGGACTGTGCGAGTGAGCGCAGTAAAGTTCCGCTCAACTCGTCTAAGGACCCTCTCAGCCTCTCCGACCGGGAGGTTCCCTGCTACTGCTGCTCCCCCAGCGGCAGCAGCCGCGGCTTCTAGCCGTGGACGACGCCTATTCGGTGCATAGTCGGCAGGTTGCACGGGTCCCACATCTACATGCAACAAACGGTTACCCATCAAATACTCTGGCATACAAAAAAATGATATATATAATAAAAAGACATAAAAATTACATATGAAAACAAAAAAAACTACAAAGGTGGAGACTTACCCATCTCCCCTCGCTCCTCACCAGGAGGCACGGGTATCTCTGGATCTCTAAAGAAATCTATTCCTGCATATGGGTAGTCCTCGATAACAGGGATCTGTCGTGACAGCCAAGCAAAGAAATCATCCTCAAAGGACTCAAAGGTCCTTCCACCACCCTGTCGTGGTAGTAATACTTCCCATCTACACACTGCAGGGAAAGAGGCCAGATGTCCTTGCACTACAACCCAAGGACTAAAACTCAGAACTTTCTCAAAAAATAACAAACACAAGATGGTCCCGAACCCGAAGTTCCTCTGTGTCCGTTGTCAACAATCTGTCAATTGCCTCTTCATGCACTCAAGCAGTGTGGTACTCCAATTAAAAATTTGTGCATTCATGCACTGGATGGCACAGTTCATCTGTGCGCGTGAAGCCTAATGCACAACTGCTGAGCCAGTAATCCGCCCAATCAGTAGCAAGATAGTCTGTAGCGCTAAGTTGGTAATCTTGCTAATGGGTACCTGGGAGCCCGCACATTCGATCCCAACCTCACAGTGCTCATCTATCAACTCCGAGATCTTGCTCGGCCCCGCAGGAAAATTCTGGAAGTTGACTGGTTCCCCTCTCCTTGAGAGGCCAGTTAAAAAGTAAATATCCTCAGTGGTGGGAACCAATGATTTCCCCTCTAGCATAAATGCCTCTGTGTCAGGATGCCAATAATCAATCAAGGCATTCAGTAGCCTTGGTTGCGCGTGCATAAATGGACATAGAAAGAATTTGAGTAAACTGCATTGCATTAACACAACCACAACATTCGGATCTGTAGCAACCAACTCATTGATTGCCTCATGCTCCCTTTCCCTCCACTGGACATACATCCTGCCAACACAACAAGGTAAAGGAGGGTCAATACTTCTTTTTTTACTTTTTCATCAACAAAGGGGGGTACACGCGGTCTGTAGAGGTGACAGTCGCGTGTACACCCGGGCAGACTTCACTCTGCCCGCGTGTATGCGTGGCCTGTCCAAAGACAGACTGCATGTACCTAGGGCCGAGCTTTTTAAGGTCGACGCCCACCCAAAAAATAAACTAAATGACTAAATTGAAGTATTGAATAGCTAGATAAGGGAGTTTGTACTTACTTGGTCCAAGCAGAAGTTTGTTTCGTCCACTGTAGCTTCGAGAATTACTATCTTTGGCAAAGGGGGTCTTTTGGCTCCAGAGTCAATTTCCAAATCAGCAATGGAGATAATGAACTGCCATCTTCTATTTATAGACTTTTTGGCCTCTTTTTGTCACTTTTTTGCCCCCCCTTATCAATTTATTTATACCAAAAACCATTTAGAGTGATCCAAGAGTTATATGGGAGGGATTTGATCAGGTATTGGGACACTTTTTTTTGAGTTTCGAAAAAATATTGACGGTCCATAAAAAAAAAATTTGTTTTCAAAAATCAACTTGAGCATATAGGTTAGGATACCACCCCAACTTTTGCATCTCGTTGCCTTTTTATTATACTATAGGATCGATCCCCTCAGGTTGTGACACAAAACTGTCATATCTGCTCTAGAAGTGTCGCGACTTAGTGGTAGAGCTTACCAGAACATGGATGCCCTAGGTAGGTCATGGTTGCATTATGGTGTCCATGCCGTTTCTAAAAACATTGTAGGCTTGGGAGTCCGTATAGTATTCCTTGA
>JASDQU010171405.1:0-11423 GCA_032191745.1 Picea mariana
GCATTAATAAACTGCTCCAAGTGGCCGCGTTGGCTGGGGCCATGGATGTTTCCCCGTAGGGGTTTTACCACGTGAAAACATCGGTGTGTTGATCTTTGATGTGGTTATGTGAGTGGTTACTGAAGGTGTTCATCCTCTGTTGGAATACCTGGGTTTTCAAACATTACAGACTACAATCCTTGGGTTTATCAACAACAAGTGAATAGAGTACAACTCTACAAGAGCACCAGATCTATATGCAAGACTCAGCTTACACCCTCATCATCAACTGATATGAGGAAACAATCCTCAATAGATATCAATCTTTCAAAAGGTACACGACCTATCAGTAGTGCAGCCCGCGTGTGAACGTGCTCTGGCTCACTACAGCCTACATGTGAATGCGGCCAATGTATAATGTAACAAGCGTTTGCTTCTAAGTAACTAGGGTTTTTCTTTTCTTCACATGCTCAGAAATATTCTGTCTTCCACTGTCCAAACTGACCCACAGCCAGTCACAATGCATCCAAGCTCTCCAATAGCTTGCTCATGCTCCACAACAAATCAATATGAATGCTATCTCAATCATGTATAAACAACAAGTATGCCATAGCAATCATGTCACTACTGAATCATAAGAGTGTTTCTCACTCCATCCATCAAATCAACCAAATTGAGCCACATCATAAAAGCCATACCAAGAATTCCCTAAGAATTCACAACATATCAAAGAATAACATCTATCAAGACAATAATGTAACCATACCGGTGTCTTAGTGATAGATCTGAGGCCATAGAATGCAGACCTGGAACCTGCCTCATCATCCAACAGCTTGGAACCAACTTTAACACAGATCTCCATGAGGTTATTTAGTCCACGCTCCCTGTGCACAGTCAGCCCGCATGTACACTCACTCTATACACATCCAACCCACGTGTACACGCACCCTATACACAGACAACCTACGTGGGCATCAGAAAATAGGGTTTTCTATGACTCTGAGACGTTGACCGTCAAGATCTCCGACATTGCCAAAACTTCGATGCGTCCATGAGATCCTCCTCTCACTCTCTTCCTCAGAATAGATCTTCAATCATACTCAAAAGATCCACACCAATAAGATTCTCTCACAAGAAGCTCTCCATCAATACTCCAAAAGATATTACCAAGAAGCTCTCCATTGATCCACAAAAAGGATTCTTACCAAATGTACATTTTACAAGAGATCCTAGCTTCTTATTTATACTTTCATCTTCTAGGTCACTTAACCCATTTTAGGTTACTTAACCCATTTCTAGGTCACTTAACCTAATTTCCTTATTTTAGGGTTAACCACTTTCCATGAATAGAAGTTCTCCAATACTTTATCATTTAAATATTCCTTCTTGATTTTGTCACTTTACTTTATCATTTAAATAATCCATCTTGATTTTGTCACTTTACTTTATCATTTAAATAATGATATATTCTTTTCAAGAACTTTTACTTCTTTGACCTTTTGGGGCTTCAAGCCTTCATATGGGGGTCCTCCAACTTCATAAGACCATAACTCTCAAACCGTGAGGAGTTATGTGACATTCCACATACCACCGGAAATGGCATGACAAGCATTATCCATCTAGGATAGTTTCAACAACAACTTCATTGATCTTCATCTCATTATTCCACATACAATCATGGGTCCTCCAACCATTCTTATAGGATAACTCATTCCATAAAGCGTCTTCCCGTGAGGGATTTCACCATAAGGGGACCAATTTGGAGTTCATCCATTTGTGCACCTTATCAACCATGATAAGATAATAATTATTTATATTTATCAATTGGTTTCCACTTGGACATATATCATTCTCATCAAGGGCATCATATCAATCGATTACTTGACATCAATCAATGACATCAATCAAACCAAACCATTTACATATGTTCCAACAATCTCCCAAATAATCAAACCATTGGCATCAATGACAACATGATCCAACACCTTCATCGTCGACACAAAACACCCTTTTTGTGAAACAATCCACCAAAGCTATATGAGATTCTAACCAATCCATTCCAATGATTAGGTCATACGCCCCAAGAGCAGTGATGTATACCTTCAACCTGGTAGTACACACTCCCAGGTCTACTATACAATTATCAACACTAGGTCCTACTACTTGTTTTTCCCCCGAAGCCATCTCGACTTGTTTAAAGTCATCGTGCTCGTAGGCTGCCAACCCACTCTTTTCTAATGCAGATTGTGAAATGAAACTATCTATCGCACCATAATCAAATAAAATCTTAACATTGATACGATTTAGCGTACCTGATGACTCCACCACCGTGGATTGATGTTCGGCCTGGCGATTATTAACCGCTGCGTAAATCTGGTGGCTTCTACTTGCTCTTCCCATCAGGGCCTTTCCTTCTTTATTGAACCCCCAACAGGTAACTAGGGCATAAATCTGGTGGCAGTCATGCTGGTAATGGGGTCCTCTGCACCCCCAACAGGTAACATGAGATTGAACCTGCGCACTGTTATGTGACTGTCTCTGAAATGATTTCCTTCCCCTGGAACCCCTACCCCTACTAGTTGTTCCCTGAGATGGCCGTGGACCTGTCTGCATCGTTGGTGATGAATGAGATGCTGCACTTGCTGCCATTGAAATCCCTACGGTTACTGTCCTTAATGCGACTCTGTTACCATATGGAAGTGGCCTTGAGCCCCCTCCCCTGGGAAATGTCCTAGGGGCCTTCCCTACGAATCCAGGACGATGCGAAAAGGAATTTCTTGTACCCCCAGTTAAGTTCATGTGTTCCTCCGCATAACGCACATTTTCCACAGCTTCCGCTACTAAAAATGGTTTCCACATCCGCACCATAGCCCTTATCTTAGGGTTCAACCCATAGACAAATTGTTCTACCTGTCATTGGTCATTATCCATATACGAAACATACTTGACCAATTCCATAAACCTAATCTCATATTCTTCTATAGTTTAATTTCCTTGTACTAAGGCATGAAATGCCCCTACCTGTTGTTCCTCATAGTAAGCTAGTAGATATTTCCTTCAGAACCTCTCCTTGAAAAGTTCCCAAGATATTGTGTCTGGGGTAAGATGCAGTTGTCTTTCCAGGTTGCCCCACTAGTTCAAGGTGCTGTCTCTTAACTGAAAAATCACTATCTTTGTCTTTGAGTTGGACGCATAGTCCCTTAAGGAAAAACACTTTGTCATGCCTTCCAACCATGCTTCTGCGCATTCATTGGTGTGACCCCTGGAAAACTCTGGAAGTTTGATCTTTTGCAGTTCTCGAGTGATGTCTTCGGGTGGAGGTCCTCCCCCTGAATCCCTCGACGCTTCTGGATTACCCGTTCTAGATGGTGGGGGTTCCACTTCGGTCCCTGCTGGTTGTTGCCCCTTTAAAGTCTCATTTATGGCCTCCAAAGAGTGCAGTATGAGAGCTAGTTTGGGTGATGGTGGTGGCGGCACTGGCGGTTTTGGCGGTGCCTACGACGATGATCCCCTGCCTCAATTCTCTCAATTCCTAACCATCCTGTATGATTTAACCTACATCAACCAAAGTTGTCAGGGTGAGTTCAAGGACATTTCAAATTGGTGCTACTTAAACTAGAAAACAGGGTTAGGCGTAAGTTTCTTTTACTTGTCTGTAAACAAATGTTAAAATCTTTAGGGGATTGGTTAGGTTAGGGTTAAAGCGTCTAAGCTTGATTTCTTTGCCTAAGAAAATTATTGACTCCTTCGCCTGGTAGTTGCGCTAGCACTGTACCCCACTCGTTAATTCCTCTAACTTACCCTCCTAGTGCGCATGAAGCCCCCTCCCCCCGGGTCATGGTTTAAGTCCTTAAAATTTTCATTTAAACCATTTAATGTGATTTTGAACATATTTTGGGAGTGGCGGAGGAGGATGGGGAGGAGAGGAAGCCCAAGGAAAGCCCTACTCCCCCATGGCTGCGACAATCCTAGCAGCGGAGTTGCAGAGCTATTTGATCAGAATATTGCTTCATGAGAACTCAGTACGTCCCCGTACTTGTTGTACTTTCTCCTTCGAATTTGTGTTGTTATTACACTTGTTGTTACTCGCTATTACCCAGCTGCAACTTGCTATAATTAATTAAATCATTCTAATTAATTAATCCCTAAAATCATTAGTTGAATTAATTAATTTTTTTAATTGATTGATTTAGTCGAATTAATTTAATTATAATTTAAACAACTAATTATAATTTAAACTGATTTAATTAAAGGAATTAATTATTCTTTACATTAAATAAATTTTTAAAACAATTAATTATTCTTTACATTAAATAAATTTAAAAAAAATTTAATTATTTAAAAAAAATTGATTATACTTTGTCTTAAATAAATTTTTAAAACGAAAACACAAAAAATAATAATAAAATATATAATTTTTTTAATAAAATAAAAAATAAATAATTAAAAAAAAAACAAGTGCGGGCACACATGGATTCCACGTGCCCGCCTTGCTTCCTCCAGTGCCCCCCCCCCATCTAAACCCTAACCTTCATCCTCATAACCCTAATCTTCTCCT
This sequence comes from Picea mariana, assembly GCA_032191745.1. Taxonomy (NCBI): domain Eukaryota; kingdom Viridiplantae; phylum Streptophyta; class Pinopsida; order Pinales; family Pinaceae; genus Picea; species Picea mariana. The sequence continues at coordinate 4,538 of JASDQU010171405.1, forward strand.
TGGTGGTTTGGCACAGGCGCTAGCTTGGGAACAAGAGGGCGACATCCCATGGCTCCTTCCTCATACGAATTTGTGCAAACTCTAGGGCGTTGGTCATGTGTATGGCGGTGGTGTTCGACATTTAGTGCAAGAGAAAATGCCTCTTGCAGGATCCTCTCTTGGCCGTGGCTTGTTTGACTCGATGCTGGTGTTGGCTCGTAGGTTTTCTTTTTAGTCTCTAGCTTGGACATATCATGGCTTCCCTGTTGCAATTAAATTTATTGATTTTCTGTCTACTCTGGAAACTTTTAAAATAGTCTTTAAGAAGTTGTGGATGTGGAAACATTAACCTTGCAGATTTTGATACCTCACCGTGCTGAGAGATCCGAGGCTAAAGATGGATATATGCTATATTATATCTGCAACTGCATCTGTTGTCCATGATAGCTTGGACTATTTTGTTGTCCATTTTATCTGATATTCCATGTGATTCATATTCATCAACTAGCATTCTTAGACTATTTTTTTTTTTGCTTTTCTAATATTGATTTTTACATTGTGATTAACAACAAATGTACTTTATCTAGCTAGATTGTGATCTATATGATAGTTTGGGTCTGTCTAATACTCTTTTGGTCTGTGAATTGTTATAAACCCCATAGACCACTCCGGCTTAAGCCCGTGGGCTCCCTCTCCATGTGGCTTTGCACTTGGGAAACTAGGGAAATCCACCGTGGCCGCCTCCTCGCCCTCCTAGTCTCGTCCGTGCTCTAAATTATTGTTTTTCATAGTTAAATCTATTGCTGTCATAACTATATCTACAGTTGTTACAGGTAAATCTGTTGTTGTTATCATAATGTTGTTATTTCTAGAAGATTTTTTGTACTAGAGATCAACATGTTGTTACAGAGATATCAGTTTGTTGTTGATATCAGTTAAGCAGAGGGTCTGATTCAGGAGATCCACTTAGAGAAAGTCAAATGACTGTCCCTGAGACACCTTCACCGGATCAACCAAGCGGTGAGATCAGTGTAGCAAAGAAAAAGGGATATGGAATTTTCAGTGGGCGTATTGTATCAGCGATTGGAGTTGAATTAGGAGGGTGGAAGAGGCAAATTCCATTGGTATATAATGCTAGTGTAGGTCAAAATAAGGAGCCTAAACATTCTAACTCGAATGGATTATTTGGGAACAAAAACTCTACGTCAGCATACACTGAAGTTTGTTCTTTAGCTGCCAAACATTTTGGGAGTATCTATGAAGCCCTTATAGAACAAAGTGTGCCATCCACTCTAAATTTTGGCTTCTTGACTCCTTGTCGAGACAAATTAGTAGTGGCACTAAGATTGGAGTTGTTTGTTGTTGATAGACTTGGTTGTTGTTTTGTATTTTGTATTTTAATCTATGAAGTTTTTAGGTAAGGGCTCTGAAAACATCACCATAAGGAATTTATGTTATGAATGTAATTTGATTAACCTTAGAAGAGGAATTATTGGCAAATGATGCAATGCATAGTTCAGCTGAAAAGGCTTGTTTATATATAGATATGTGTAACTAAAAAAAAATGTTTTTTTTTTTGGCTTGCAGGCTAGGTGGAGGTGGAGCTTGGATCTCAGACTTTCATCTAAATAAAGGGTTTCAGGGTTGTTTAAATTTTTGGGTGGGGTTTTTTTAAATTTCTGGGTGGGTAGGTAGGCCCTCGGCTCCAGATTTTGAACCAGGGCTTTGATACCATGTGTAGGGACCAAGTTAATTTAAGTCTATTAAAATCCATAAATTGAAATAGATAAGATTACTTCTACGCAGAAAGACTAAGTAATTTATTTCATTCAGCATATAAGCATGTTAAATTAATTAATGAACAACAATTTCATAACAGAATAAGAATTACTTAATAGAATAAAAATACCTCTGCTCTGATGCTAATTCCTGCTGAGCTGGTTGTCCTTTCCCTGTTGCTTTGCCCAACCTGATGCATTGACCAAACCCTGCCCAAAAACCGACTAACCACCCAGCCAGCTAGGAGCAGCCTGTCTGGCTCCCTAGCTTCAGGATACCGTAAGGAATCTTGGCCCCTGTGCCCAAAACCCCTAGCAACCCGGTGCCCCCTGCGATGGTTCACCAAAACTCCAGAACCCAACAACAAAAATCAGAAAATATCCAAAACCAGAACTACAGTCTTCTCCTCTCCAATAATTCTTTCTCCCCTCCCTCTTCTCCTCTTTCTCTCCCATTGGACTCTTCCCCCATCATATCTTCCCTTTCACCGACTCTCCTCCCCTCCATTAATTACCTTCTCCCCTCCTTTATTACCTTATCCACCATTCAATGTTTATTTCCCCCTCCTTCATACGTAAAGTCTTTAATTAAATAAATTAAAATTATTAAGCCCCTTTAATTCATTACTCAAATCTTTAATGAGTCAATTAATTAATTAATTAATCATCAACAGATTATGAACAATTAATCATTAATTAATTAATTAATTAATATTATTAAGAAATAATTATTGTTTAACTAAACATATTAGGACAGTCAGATTATCTAATTAACTACAATTAATAGTCCCTATGCATCTATTTAGCCAGGGTTGTTACAGACACTTTGAGGAGGTTGTTAGTTGATGGTATGACATAATCCCTAGAGAAGTGGTTAAATTGTAGGCTCTGAAAACCATAAATCCTCCTTGACATGATACTATAATCACAATGATGACAAAATTGAAATCATGAAGTACTTAGAGTACGTTGTGAACTCTCCTAGTGAGTTGGCGACACATCAAACCATTTTGACTTGACGCTTGAATGGATTGATAGTGAAAAATGGGATACTTTGAATACAACTTGGATGTATGACATGTCAAGGAAATGATGTAAAAAACCAAAGGTATGACTCACAAGGCTTCTTACATTGTCAAGACAACAATCACATAGCTCAAACTTTAGACAAAGGATAGACATCACCTTAGTCATTTTGAAACCAAATCTAACTTTATGATTACAACTTAAATACTCAAAACCTATGTCCTGTAAATCTCATGAATCGAATAAAAAAAACAAGTGAATTTTTTGACCCACACAATCCTATGTGTTAACAGAATCGACAAGAATGATTGGGATGATAAAGTTCTTGCAGTTCTATGGGCATATAGGTATGCATATAAGAGATCAACTGGACATATCGCTTTTAAATTTGTCTATGGAGAAGAATTTGTGATCCAACTCCATTTCTAGGCCAACTCAGACAGGGTGGCATCTATTGCCAAATTCAACTAGGGAAGAAGTCTAGATGTTAGACTCTACCAGTTGAAAAAACTTGAAGAAGGAAGGTTGATATAAATACACCATCAAGTTAACGAAGTCACAATCCAGTTTAGGTTACTTGAATAGAGCATAGAAAGAAAATGTCAAAATATTGTTTCAAGTAACACATTTATATGGGAATAAAATATGACCGTGGACACAAAATTAAGGATGTTGCCAAACTCTGGCATTTGACTAACAAAAATTTGGAAAGCTACACTAAGGAGCAGTCTATCCATAATTAGAAAACATCTTTGACTCAACAAGCAAATTGGATAGAAATTATTCCATCATTTTCTCTTCTCTCTTATTCTCATTTTATAATAGCCTCGGAAGAAGGACTTAGTAGAAAAATTTTGTAAGTTTTTTCATACTCTCCCTCTTGCTCATGACGAGTAAGAAATTGAGGTGGGGGGAGATGTTGTAAGGGGATAGTCAAATCTATTGACTAGACCTAGTAGTCAACTAAGAATTAGTTGGTCTATTGTCAAAGTCAGAAGTACAAGTTGGTCAAAGCAACTGTTAAACTAGAAACTAAGTAGTTACAACTACCTAGTAATTGAATATGTATGTATAAATAGATGATCATGCATAAAGGAAAGTGTCTCTTTTGTGTTGTATTGACATGTATATAATAAAGTATCGATTATTGGGCTTTCGCTACTTTGTGTATGTCTTTACTTATGGATGTATGTATGTAATCTCTATGCTTTGCTTGCCTATGTGATGGAATACTAGTAACATTCCCTACTTTTCCTTAGATTACAACAACACTTATGCATAAAAATAGAATTTATGTTCCTAGTTCCGGAGAACTTAGGAATTGGTATTAAAAGAAATGCAAAATGTTTCATATGTCGAACATCCCAGTTACCAAAAAATGATTGCAACTATGAGAAGCCAATAATTTTTTCTAGGAATGAAAAAGAATGTTGTTGATTACATTGTCAGATGTATGGAATGTCACAAAGTGAAAGTTGAGCATAGACACCCAATGGGTTTGCTACAACCATTGCCAATTCCAGAGAGGAAATGAGAGTGGCAACAATTGATTTATTACCAAATTTCCCAAGACAACAAGGAAACATGATTCAATAATGGAAGTGGTGGAAAAATTGACAAAGGCTTCTCATTTTGTTCCAATGAAGATGACTCATACAACAACTAATATTGCATAAATTTATATGTGAGAAATTTCTAGGTTGCATGGGATACCTAAGTAATATTTTTTTTTATACAAATTTTAGCTCAAAATTTTGGAGAGGATTATTTAAAGGATTTGGTACAAATATGAATTTTAGCACAACATACCATCCATGGTCAAATAGGAAGATAGAGAGAGTCAACCAAGTGATAGAATACATGTTAAGAATGTACACGATGGATAAGCCATATAAGTGGGAAGATTATTTACATTTTGTTGAATTTTTCTACAATAATGGGTATTAAGATTCATGTAAGATGAGCCCATTTGAATATTTATATGGTAGAAAATGCAATACTCCAATGAGTTCAGAAAACCCCACAGATAGAGTGCTATTTGGGCCATACTTGTTTAAGGATATGGAAGATCAGGTGGTTAAAATTAAACAAAATTTGAAATAAGCACAAGATAGATTGAAGAGCTATGCATATAAGAACAAGACAACTATGGAATTTAAAGTGGGAGAGCATGTACTTTTGAAAGTGAATCCCAAGAAAAACTCATTAAATTTGGGAAAATGTACCAAACTAGTAGCCATATTATGTGGTCCATTTGAGATATTGGACATAATAGGGCCAATAGAATACATGATTACATTGCCTTCTTCTGTAAATGTGCATAATTCATTTAATGTATTTTTTTTATGAAAAAGTATGTGCATGATCCTAACCATGTTATTGATTGGAATTTGAATTACGGAGACTTTGTTGGACAATTGGTTATCATTGAAGTCAACCCTAGGAGAAGTATGGAATCCCTAGAGATGTGGACGAGATCATTGGATAGTTGGTTGTCGTGTTGGAGGTCTACCATTAATATTGACACATTGTTATTGTTGGATATGTGTTATGTACTTTGCACGACTAGAACTTGTGTCTACATTGCACCAAGCGTGAAGGGGGTGGTTCCTCCCTTTGCAGGGGTTCGGGGGCAATGCCCCTGAAAAAAAACATTTCCTTGGTTTTCACATCCATTTTTTGGCGGTCCTCGGTTTTCATGTCCATTTATGGGCAGTTTTTCGGCACATGGTTTTTTGTCGATGGTTTTCTATTTTCGGTTAAGGAATTAGGGTTGTTGACTAATCCAGGTCATTGGATTAGGGTTTTAGATGTCGTTGGATCCTATATGTATATTGTATTGTAAACAATGTATGATGTAAATGAATATAGAATATGTTGGTTTTCTTAATTTGGATTTCCATGGGAAAAGTATCTGTGTAATGTGTGTATTTTCCATTGTATCTATTTTGTTCTTTTATTGAAAATATATTTGAATTAAATTATTGTACAAGGTTAAAATCTACAATTATGGTACAGATCGTGGTACAAGTTGATGTACATGGTTGATGCATGGTACAGGTTTGGTACATGGTATGGTACAAGCACATATCTTGTAATGGTATGTTGGTGACTTTGGTACATGTTTGGTAGAGGCATGTGTTGGTGATAGTGAACATTTGGTTGAGAGGTGTTGTAACATCCACCGACCGTCAACCCACTGGCCGGGCAAACACTACTGTGCGGAACAACATCATTCTCATATTTAATTAATAACATGGATTTAAGTCATATTAAATACATTTAACTCAGAGTAAGCACAATATTACTACTAACATAAATAATCCCTGGAATTAACAATAGTTCATATGCACAACAGAATACATGATACATATAAGCATCACATGCATGCAAAACATAATATTAAGCATAAGCTGATACTTATCTTTGAAACCGTGGTAATTCCACCAACTACGTGCAGGCCTTCCACGAACCTCCCAGCCTTAGACCACGTTGCTCATCATGCTCAGCAGTGGGTCACCCTCAATATGGGACTAAGCTCCACCCAAGGGAAGGAATCCTAGTCTAGGCTAAGGATATAGGGAAAACTACACAAAATAACCGGAAGGATTCTTCCCAGGATGCCTTCTTACACCCACTATTCACGAACTCTCATTCCCCACATGCTTGTTCTGCCCGAGAGTATAAACCTTCACAGGCATAGTCCATCAGTGCTTCACCTCCCTCTCTGGGTCTTGGCAACAAGCCAGATCAGGAAGTCTCAGAGCTCCGTAGCTGGTGCTGGACTCTCTCTGGGAGAAAACCACTTCCTAGTAGACTCTCTCACTTGGAGAGAGCTTCTCACAGGCTTGACAACCTACCTCTTCTACTATAGGCCTGAAAACCCACTTCTTATGAACACTCCACAACTCAGCTCCATCCAGGTGAGGACAAAAGCAATGGTTCAACACTCATTCACACAGGGATGACATTAGCAACAACATATGGACATGGCACCGTAGGCGGCAACAGCCCACGCTAAGACACGACACAACTAAGGTGATTACTCAGGTGTCAGGTTCCTCAGAAGACACATAACGGTTCATGGATTTTGGGTCTTAGGT
>JASDQU010171407.1:0-14550 GCA_032191745.1 Picea mariana
TCATCCATTTGTACACCTTATCAATCATGATAAGACAATAATGAGAGCATGGGTCCTCCAACCATTCTTCTAGGATAACTCAATCTGCAAAGCGTCTTCCCGTGAGGGCTTTCACCATAAGGGGACCACTTTGGAGTTCATCCATTTGCTTACCTTTGCATCGATTGGTTTCCACCTGGACATGGGTCCTCCAACCATTATCATCAAGGGAATCATATCAATCAATTACTTGACATCAACCAATGACATCAATCAAACCAAACCATTTACATCAATGACATATGATCCAACAATCTCCCAAGTAATCAAACCATTGGCATCAATGACAACATGATCCAACAAAAATTTCTACAGCAGCAAGTTCCAACCATAAAAATCAACAAGTAAACCGTTAAAAAGATAGCCAATAACCAGTAGAACAATAATCTAGGTTTAGAAGTCAATTTCCACGATTGAAAAGTGACTAAATGATGTAAGAAAGTAAGGTTTTCTGAAGCCCTAATGCACGTAGCATTAATTTCTTCACAACGATGACAATTACAAGGCTAAATAAAATGCCCTTATGGATTAAGCAAGCTCAAAACATATAGAATTGATTCCAACTTAGACAAATGCAATATCTCAATAAATCATGTGTACCAATGCAATGAATTGATTTCTCCAATGTAATTAGATTAGTGCCTAGTCTATTGGGTAATGGAGTCTTGGGCATAAGAGTTGGATTAAATACTTCTCTAGGGGTGTAATCCCTTTTACTCCCTAGAGCAAGTGAATCCAACAAGGTAAATCTAAGAGGGTGTAATCCCTTTTACTCCTCCTAGAAACCTTGCAAATTGACTTATACAATAACAATTAAGATGAACTTGGTGGAGTGTGTATGCCCTTATACTCCCCCAAGGGTTTTAGAAAATAAAAACCATGAAAGAAGAAGAAATTACGAACAATATGCAAAAATTTTCTTACCAATTCCAATAGAAAGCATGCAAAACCCTTATCTACCAAGAATATTCTGGAAAAATGTTAAATAAAAGCCTCAAGAGGGTATCTCACTACTTATTCCTCCAATATATAGCATCCAAAACAATTTCAAGAGTGATATAGAGAAAATGCCCAAGAAGGGCGCAAATTTCAGCCAAGAATGTCTTCTCTCAAATGAGACAGTTATGATAAAATGAAAATAATTTGATCCTTATTTATGCAAAAACTCCTAAAAAGTGTTTTTCCACATAGATTAGGGTAAACTACAAAATAAGGGATCCATTCCCCCTTCATTTTTCCCCTTTACAAAGTAATTTGAATTTACCTTTAAAAATACACATAAGAAACCCTAGAAACATGATGTCACACCCTAAAGGGTGACATTTTGGCACTTTGGTGAAGTCGTTGGGGTTGCAGGAGAAAACACTAGGCCTACAAAGGCTATGTTTCCTTAAGCCAAGTGTCTCCTCCACAATGCAAGGGGTCCTCCCATCCAAAAGTGCCAAGTGTCCATCAACCACCACATACCCTTGCAAACAATAAATTCTATGCTTAAAAATATGATGGAGATAAAGTAGGGGTGTATAAACTTATACTCCCTACCTAGCCTTAGAAAAATAAACCAAAATGCTTGAATTACAAATGATAGAAACAAGTAAAAATCTTACCAATCCAAATAGCAACAAAATCGGCCATAACATGCCAAGATAACCACCATAAAAGAAAAAGAAAATCCTTCCAAGGCTATAACATCATCATAATCAAATTCACAACCAAAGAGAAACCACATCATAACACAATATAGCAAAAAGACTCAAGGGTAACGAAAATTTCAGTCCAATACTTCTCATAATGGGAGAGTTATGTTTTGAAATGAGATCTTATGATCTCTATTTATACAAAATGTCACTAAAATAGTTTGTCCACATTAGCAAGGGTAAAAATAATACAAGGGGTCTAAAACCCTTATCTTACCCCTTGAAACCAAATAATATTAAACAATTAATCTTTAAATTCACTTTTACACAAAAGAAAACCCTAAAATAAGAGGACGTCACCCATTAGGGGACATTTTGACACTAGGAGCAAGTCGTTGGTGTTGGAGGTGAATAGTTAGGCCCCCAAAGGCCACATGTAAATCATCTAGTCCATCTTCTTATGGTAAAGACCTTCTTCTCCTCAAAACATCCATGTGTCAATGAGTCATGTCTTCACCACCAAACCCTAGCCCCTCTAGATGATGTCAAGCCTCCAAAGGTGACATTTTCCCTCTCCTAGGAAAAACATTTGGCATGTAATGGATAGGTCACGTCATCCATAATATATTTTAGGAGTCCGAAGGCATGCCTCTCTCATTTGGCATGTAGGCCCTTGACATCCAACCTATGAGATTCAAGTCCCATGGAAGTAAGAGCTAGGCTTGTTCCTCCAAAACTGTCAACCAACTAGGTCCTGCAAAGACAAATAAGCATGCCCTCCAAGGATCTCAAGTCATAATATCATGGTGAATAAATAAAATAAATAAATTATCCACCTAAGCATGTGCATCAAAGATTATCCAGTCAAACAAGTAAGTGGTCAAATACATTATGTGACTTTCCAAGCTTGAATATGGGACAGTTGACAAGGTTTCCTATTAGGTAGATCTTTCCCTAGGTCAAGGAGTGTTTCCAAGTGATCCCTATATAAGCCATGCAAATTATATGAAGTGGTTAAGGATCAAGACTCATTGGGAATGGGGTTCATGACATACAAGGGGTTGCAGTGTCTCATTCATGGGTTCCTTTGTAGAGGGTGTGTGGAACCTTCGTTTGCAATGCATTTTTTCCAAGCCCATTATCTTGCTATTATTTGTTTCTTTCATGTTTTAAAGGATGAGTTGAAGAAAACTATCCTGGCGTAGTGTCTAGATAATGACAATGTCACTGACAAATATCTTTCATAAATGAGAAGGTTGGCTCGTGATGAGATCACCTTTCTCTCAGTTGTGTAACTAAGAGCCACTACCTTGGCTTGGCGTCTAGATGATGGTAATTTCATACCACCAGATACCCATGATCATCATAATCTAGCTCGTGATGAGACATCCTATCCTCCAACTAACCCCCTAAGCATTCATTATTATTTAATACTTGTAGGTCCCCATTTTCTTCCAGAGAAGAGTTTCATTTATTTTTGAGGGAATCCTTGGCAGAAGCATCTGGAAGGTTTATATATATGCTTTTATCTTCTTATCCAACAATAATCCCTCTGGTCCTTTAGTCCCTCCTTCCTATAGAATGAGGGACAACCCCTTCTTGGTTCAATACACCCTAAAATCCCAAGAGACAATGAAATGAGGGGTTTTAGTGATGGAAAGTGGTAATTATGGATGGGAACAGTAGAATAGTTATTCAAGGGATTTCCTAGTAGAAAATCCATTCCTAAGGAAGACCACTCACTAGGGCACAATTTCAACCACCAAGGTGAAATAGGGAAAAAGGAATAATGTCTAAGCATATGTCATGAAATCTAAAGCAGTCTAAGATACAACATACTCAAAATTCCTCAAATATTGAAATGAAACTCACCATAATACCTGACTTGTACCTCATGGATCAAGGCCTAGTGCCTCTAGGAATCTAGCTAGTGTGGTGGATGCCATATGAAAATCTTGGCCTCTGTGGTGGTGAGAAGTGTCTCCATATGTGCAAGTGGATACTGTTGGTCATGCAGTCTCTTGGTACTCCATATATGAAACATGAGGGCCTTGAGAAAAAATCTCCTTAGTTATCCCATAAAATATGGATAACAAGGTTCATGACATACAAGGGTTTGTAGTGTCTCATTTATGGGTGCCTTTGTAGAGGGTGTGTTGCACCTTCATTTTCAATGCATCCTTTTTCAAAGTCTGTTTATTTTCCATTAATTAATTAATGTTCATAACGACTGGGTATTTCCAATGGGTAACATAAATCTTGGGGGGTATTACCACATTGTCACTTGAAGGGAGAGGTACACAGAGTGCCATAGGGGTAAAGAAAATATCGTAACACACTTGTGTAGATCCCTCAACAAGTGGGACATTTTTATATATGTGTTTTTCTTTTGTAGGTATTTGATTTTTTAGGAGAAACATTTCATTGTTCTCAAAACCTCTTTGGGTGAGAATATGGAAGGCTATAGTTTTGGATTTTATCTTTTTCCAACTACATTCCCTCTGGGCCTTCAACCCCTTCTTCCCATGAAATGAGGTGCAAACCCTTCTCGGGTAAGTACACCTAAATATCCCAAAAGATAATGATATGAAAGGATGAGGTGTAGAAAATGATGAGTATGATTGGGAATGGAATGATGACTCATCATGGAGACCTCATAGTAGAAAACCCATCCCTAAGGGTGACCACTTACTAGGGCACAATGTCAACCACCAAGGTGAAACGGGGAAAAAAGAATAATTTCCAAACATATGTTCTATAATTAAAAGCAACTTTAAATGCAACATACTCAAATGCCTCAAATATTAAAGTGACACTTACCACAATACCTAACTTGTACATCATAGAGTAAGAACCATTGTCTTTTGGAAGCAAGCTGATGTGGTGAATACCATCATGATGAAACGAGGATGTAATGTACACCAAATTTACCAAATATATATATATTTTTTATTAGGGTCATTAAACTTCTTTCATCGTCAATACTTGTTTCAAAACATTCTTTAATTATAAATGCAGAGTAGTTTTGCTATTTCTTTTATCTTCCGAAACTTACACTTATCATTTTCTTGATACAGGTACAAGGTTATGTAGACTAAAATTACCTCGGGAGTTGCAATGAATGGTACCATATCATGTTTTTTACCCATTAAAAGGAAATATGGCTATCCTATAGCCTATCCGTGAACCTACCTTAGTGTTTATCCATTGTTGTATGAGTACACTTAATCACTATGCACCCCACTTTAGTAATTCCACCATGTTCGTGCTAGTATACCACAAGACATACTATAGGGATTACATAAATATATACAAACAATTCCTAGTATAAGAGTATTGTTTAGTATATAGCTCTCATGTAGACTGTCTCCATTATTACATAGTTATTGCTAACATAATACTGGTACGCACATGCGTTACTACTTAGAATTGTTGTTACTACATGGTTTGTAAAAGAGGTTTCGTTTCTTGTCGTTTATACATCTCCCCATGATAACAGTCATTGGCATAAGTGCTAACGAATCAAACTATAAGAACAAACCCTTAACCAGAAGAGGAGGATGTGACTAAAAGGCATAGTTGTAACCCTAATTGACTGGCATCACACCCTACCATAAAATTGATAAGAGGTTTGCTAAAGGTATGACAGTCGTGACTTGAATGAACCCTTCTTAAGACATTTATGGTGTCTTGTAAACATACCTTCCTAAACCATCGCTCAACCACCAAGCACAATGTATCCCTACCACCTCACTTTGTTCACATGGCAAGGTACATTTCGTAACTACCACTATTACTCTGCTCAACTAAGGGTTTCTAGGGCTATTGTTTCGTTCTTCTCCTTTGGTTCTGTGACTTTTGCAAAAAATGCTCCAGTGCTAACCCTGCAATAGTCAACTCTATAATCATGGCCAGAATCATGGCGTTGGGCTTGGCCTGGGCAAGAAGAAAAAAATAGGAGGCGTCTACCAGTAGGATACTACCCTGTGCAAGGTAAGCAAGCTCTCAGTTACTTTATTTTGAACTCTCTGTGATTCTAGAATGTTGTAGTATGCACCAGTCACCATTTATTCCTCTTGGCTCTTCTGGTTCTGACTTCCTTGGGCCTGAGTTAGAGTCTTATTGGTTTGTCAAATACCTTCCAATGTTTAGGGTTTGTCGTAGCTCAACTTTATTTCTCTGTATTAGGTCCTAAAGTCCTTATACCCTGCGATAGAAGTTTTCTCCTTTGCGAAAAACCCATAGGAAGTCCTGGATTGTATTAAAACCTGAAGGGAGGGAGAATGCCCAATAACACATGAGTTGGTTTTAATAAAAATTATAGTTTAACTTACTGTATCTTCAGTTTCTCGTACTATATAATTGAATGTATATGCAGATTGATAGAGGTTAAATTATTGGCTTGAATCTTTAAGAGATTTTACAAATTTGGTATACTTCCTTGTCCATTTCGTTATTTGTTTGTATGAAATTGTGGTTTTTTTAAATCTATATCCTAGATAGTGAAGCTAGATTTTCTTCTGTGTGATAGTAAGTGAGATACCCTTCATACCCAATCTAAATCTTTCAATTTTCAAGACCGTCCCCTGCGGTAAGGAAGTGGTTTCATTCTGTCTGTAATGTGCATTTTGCTTGCGATGTGGATTTTTACGATTTTGTTCCTTTTGAGTTTTTATATAACATTTTCGTAGGTAAACACAATTCTGTATCTTTGTCTGAATTTCATAACTATCGACTCTTAATTCTAAGAGTATACATCTTAGATCTCACTATGATTTAATTTGTTTTCAAGGATGCATGGCATATAGTTAATATTCTTGTTTTATTATGTGTTGAGTCTTCTGGGTTCGTAAAGAGGCAACTGGAATGAGTCCTCGAGCTAACAGCTCTTGGAAGAAGTTACGCATCTGAGACTTACTGTGAATTCATTACATCCTCGAATTATACGATGTAAAGTCATAAACACTTTCCTGTGGGTGCTGTAAGGTTTTCTCGCCACTGAGTAAAGTTTTAGTAACTAGTTTGTTACTCTAAATATAATTACATTGCTCATATTTGTACAAGAAAAATATTACAGTCATAAAACTTCCACTGTGTATAAATGTTCTAGAATTTAAATTTATTAAGGATTTACTCTAACCTCCATGTTCTGGAATTCTGTGTTTGAACTTGTATATTTTAACTTCTTCACCGTAAGGAAAAATAGTAATTGAAGTATCCAATTTGGCGATAAACGACTTTGCGGGACATGCACTATACTGAGTGAACTTTATTGTTCTGGTTATGAAATGTATTACATGTTTGTCAATGTTTCTTTGCCGGTTTACCTTCTGGAACATATAGTTAATTATTTTGGCTACAAACTAATGATGGGACCCTTATTTCCTTGTGAGGGTACCCATCAGTTATTTCTGGGTCCACTCCTCCCCTTTGGACTATGGAAAGTTTGCTTCAGTGACGCCGATGGGAAAATTCCCCATGCCAACTGCAAGCTAAGTATTATCCCTGTATTGAATCTTCAATATTTAATTTTGTTGATTTATTTCTTAACACTTTTTACTAATTCTTGATTTAACTTCAATACTTAATTTTGTTGATTTTTCGTCACACTGTTTACTAATTCTTGGTTTACCTCCTTGAAGGGCTTAATCATTCCGAGAAAAAAGGGTCCGCAAGATCACCTTACTTGAAAGGTATTCGAGTTCCAAAATCTTGGCGTTGATTTAACTTCTCAGGTTCTGTTTATTTAGTGGTATAGGGTTCCACCCTAGGGTACTCTATTGTGATCACTTTTGAACCAGGGTTCCATAGATAAAATAGTTACTTGTATTTTAATTCTTCAATGGAATAAATAGATTGAAAGGGAAAACCTATATTGAATACGATTCCACGATTTTACAGCTATGGTATCAAATGTTATGTGGAATATTGAATTCTTTGTTTGTATATGAACCATCACACACACACACAACATAAGGTAATTTCTCTTTTAAAAAAAAGGAGGGATGTTATTTACTTTATCTTCATTCTATGGTACTTGTACAGAAACTAATATGGTATACTGCATGTATATTTATGTGCATAAATACATCTATGCGATTATATGGAAATACACGCAATCATCTTGTATTTACTTATAATTTTCTAGAATACGACCAACAGTTCTTACATTCTTTATGCCTAGTCCAACATATACATATATTGCTATCTATGCATATATACATACTCATAACTCAACTTCATTAACAATTAAAATTTCCCTAATAGCTTTCTTATCTTTACTCAATGAATAAAATCAACCTGTAAGAATTATCCTATAATCCATTTCATTCTATGAGCTATTTATCAACAAAATATTCAATAAGGAGAACAAGTAGATGTACATATCTAAATAAAGTGTTGGGACAACAAATGGAACAACCAAGTTCCACCCAACCATAGAACAAAACAACCAAATTACTTGCTCCGTTCACCCCCTAGCCTGACCATGAGTCCTTAAGGGTAAATTCCAATGATCCTCTTTCGCTATAGTCCTCTTTCAGATCAGAAATCCCCTTTCCTCACACTCCAAACAATGTTCATAGAAACAAGTGATATCCTTTCTCCAACATACGTCCAAGAAACGTCCTGCCTCCTCCCATATGTTGTATATTATGAGCATCTTGTGCCTAGGTATTTTTCCTTCTTTGGGAATTTTCGTAGATTTAAAAATCCCTGATTTTTAGGGGCTGATAGTGGCCAAATTACTCATTTTCCACTTGTAAAATTCATCCCTGAGGTAACTCAAGTCTGTTCCCCACTCATGGAATCATGGTCAACTGTTTTCAACCCAACTGTTCCATTTTTCCTTCAACAATTAATATAAAAATATTTTTATTTTACACGTGTCATGGTCAAAGATTTGGTTGGGCAAATCAAACCTTTTCCCAACAGTCAGAATAAATAATTAAAAATAATCAGATTCCAAATTCAGATTTTCCATAAATGGAAATAATTTTCCAACTACAAATTTGCCAAAAATGGAAATAAAATTCCTAATTGCATACAGACTTTAATAATTAATTATTTTTGGGGATATTACATCCCCTCCCCCTTCAGTACAACACTATCCTCAGTGTTCGTTCTTTTCTCGGAACAGGGTTGGATAAGATTTCTGCAAATCTTCCTCCAATTCCCAAGTGGCCTCCTCAAGACTAAAGTGCTTCCATTGCACTTTTACCTGGGCGATGGCTCTGTTCCGTAGTATTGTTTCTTTCCTATCCAAAATGTGTAGAGGTTCCACTTGGAACTCACCTTCTGGTTCCACCTACCTCATGTTCCAATCAATGATGTGATTAGAATCATGAATATACTTTTTCAACAAAGAAACATGAAATACATTATGAAATTTTAAATTTGCAGGGAGTGCAAGTTGGTATGCCATGGGTCCAATTCGAGCTAAGATCTTGAAGGGACCACAAAACCTGGGCGCCAACTTTGAATAGTTTCCTAGCTTTAATGAACTTCATCTTTCTTTGACTTTTAAATATGCGTGGTCTCCAACTTGAAATTCTTGGTGTCTTCTTTTCAAATCTGCGTAGATTTTCTGTCTTTCCTGTGCCTCTTTTAAATTTTGTTGTACCTTTATTATTGTTTTCTCCATTTCCTAGAGCATTTCTGGTCCCATCATGAGTCTATCAACTGGGTCATCCTAGCTAATTGGAGTTGTACACTTTCTGTCGTACAATACTTCGAAGGGCTCATCTTAGCTGATGTTTGATAACCATTATTGTACGCAAATTCCACTAAGTGTAGGTATTCCTCCCACTTAGTTGGTTTCATCCTTACGTACATTCGTAACGTATCTTCCATAATCTGGTTCGTTCGTTCATTTTTCCCATCCATTTGTGGATGGTAGCTTGTGATGAAATTCAAGTTAGTATTCAACCCTACAAACAATTCTTTCCAAAATGTCGATGTAAATTTGACATCTCTATCCAAAATCGCCATTTTAGGAATACCATGCAATCTAAAAATTTCCTTCATAAATATTTTAGTGATGTTAATAACTTTATAAGTAGATTTCACAGGAATAAAATGTGTTGATTTGTTAAGTTTATCAATCACTACCATAATCAAATCATTCCGCTTTTGATTTTTAGGCAAACCTGTGATAAAGTCTAGTGAGATAGTCTCCCACTTCCATTCTGGTATAGGTAGAGGCTGTAACAGGCCAGCTGGGTGCTGGTGTTCAACCTTCACCTGTTGACAATGTAAACACTTAGATAAGTATTCTGCTGTCTCACCTTTCATGTTAGGCCAATGAAACAACTTCCTCAATGTTGTTACCATTTTCTAGTATCTCGGATGACCAAAATATGGCTTCTTGTGTACTTCATCCAAAATTGTTAGCTTTAATTGATTAGAATTTGGTAGGTACATCCTGTTTTTGAATCTTAATAGTCCATTTCTGTCAAAACTCAGATCTGTTCTGTTCAAATTTTCTACATTTCTTTGTAAATCTACCACTGTTTTGATGTACTTTTTGTCATTACCACTTGCAGTTTTTTTCCTTTGTTCAATGTTGCTTGTTGCCCTGTTAATACTTATTTCAAAAAACCCGTGATTTCTTCTACTTAAGGCATCTTCCACTTTGTTTTCCTTACCCTTAATGTGTCTTACTTCGAAATCGAATTTGCTCAAGAAGGCCATCCATATTGATTGCCTTGTGTTAAGATCTGGTTGACTAAATAAGAATTTCACACCACTGTTATCGGTTAGCAACATATTTTTTTTTCCCATTATATAGTGTCGCCACAATTTTAACACATGAATTATAGCTGCTAATTCCAAGTCATGTGTGACGTAGTTTCATTCATGCTCTTTTAGTTTTCATGACTCGTAACAAATAACATGCCCTTCTTGAGTTAGGACACCTCCCAAACCCTCTTTGCTCGCATCCACGCAGACTGTGAAGTCTTTATCAAGGTCTGCTACCCTTAAAATAGGTGCGGTTGTTAACATTTCTTTTAACTTATTAAAACTATCCTGACATTTCTGTGACCAAATAAATTTGGTCCCCTTTTTCTGTAGGGATGTGATTGGGTATGCAATCTTAGAGAATCCCTCTATAAATATACTATAGTAACCGGTAATTCCCATGAATGACCGGATGTCTGCCACATCCTTAGGGATAGGCCATTCCATGATGGCTCTTATCTTCTCTGGGTCGACTGCAATACCTTCTTCAAATATTACATGTCCTAAGTACTGTATTCTCTTTTGGTAGAAGTCACATTTGTCAAATTTTTCATACATATTGTGTTTTATTAGGGTCTGCAATACTATCTTAGATGTTCGTGTTCTTCTTCCGTTTTTGAATACACTAGAATGTTGTCAATAAATACCAAAACAAACTTATCCAAATACTGAATGAATATGCTATTCATTAAACACATAAATGTTGTCGGTGAGTTGGTGAGACCAAACAAAATAACAACAAACTCATAATGTCCATATCTCGTTCTAAACGTTGTTTTACTTATGTCTTCGTCCTTTATTCTGACCCGGTGATAACCAGATCTTAAATCTAACTTAGAAAAAATCTTTTCCCCTCCCACTTGGTCAAACAGATCATTGATTATGGGTAGGGGATATTTGTTCTTAACAATCATTTTGTTTAACTGTCGATAATCAATACATAATCTTAAAGTTCTGTCTTTCTTTTTAACAAAAAGAATTGGTGCTCCCCAAGGTGAGACACTTGGTCTGATGTATTCCTTGTCCAACAGTTCTTGTAGTTGAATTTTTAGTTTTGTCAATTTGGGTAAACTCATCCTGTAGGGTGCCTTAGATATCAGGGGCTGATCTAGGCAGTGGATCGATAGAGAAATCTATCTCTATTCTTGGAGGCAGTTCTGGTATTTCGTCCACAAATAAATCTATAAATTCATGTAGGATGGTAAAGTATTCTAGGCTGGGTTTATTTTCTGTTTCTAACAGATTTGTCACTTGAATAGAATAAATCTAACAACCTTTATTCATGCATTTCTTAAACTGCATGGCTGAAATCTGCCTAACTGAGACTGGTTTTCTAATGCCTTGAACTGTCCTAACTATGTTGTTTTCATCTCTATAAGTGAGCGATTTTTCATAAAAATCCAAAATTGCTTTATGTTTCTCTAACTAGTCCATTCCAATGATTATATCATACGACCACAATGGTAATATATTTATATTTAAATTTGCATTTTGGCCATCTAAAATGAATTCACAATCAGAAATGAAATCTGTTACTTTTCTTTTTGTTCCTATTGCTAGCTGTATTAGCCAAGATTTAGTATCATTTACTTTCTTAAGCCTGTTCGAATCAACTACACCAGGAGTAACATAACTCAGAGTAGCTCCCAGATCAACTAAAATAGAAATACGATTATGATTAACTTTACCTTCAATTTCCACTATAGTAGATTGGTGATCATCTTGTCGACTGTCCATAACTGTCTTAATTTTGTGTATGTTTCTACCCACATATCCTACTGTAGATTCCTCTTGCAGGTTGTGAACTATGGTCCTTGTTGCAAAAGTTAAATATGGACAGTTCCTCCTCAAGTGGGGTTCTCCACACTCCCAGCATTTTAACAGTTCCCTGGGGTTGTCCCCAAACTTCTTGGTTCCCAGATTAACTGGTCTACCTCCCCCTTGGGTGTTCTGGTTATTGAAATGAAAATATTTCCTTTGGAAATTCTTTGCTGCATTCCAGAAAGGGGCTAGTTGGAATCCCTAGTTATTTCGCTGATTAATTCTGTCAAATTTCTTATCTTTCCAAGCCTTGGGAAGTTTAGACCGTTGTTTGTACTGGTCATAGCACATCCGGGACTTTCTAAAAACTTTGGTTAAGGTGTTGGGGTTATTGAATTCAATTTTGTCCTTATAGGACTGTGGTAAGTAGCCTAGGAACCGTTGGAGTTTTACTTTGTCTTCCTTGATGTATGACACGAATCTTAATAATTCAATAAACTTGTTTATTAGGTCGTCCATGATCATCTGGCCGAGTCTTATCTCATAAAATTCTTTGGTATTTCTCTCATAATAACTTTCTGATAAATACTGTTTCTTGAAGTATTTCTTGAAATCTAACCATTCCCTCTATTTTTCTTTTAATCCCTTGGCTAACTTCAGGTCCTGCTACCATATACTCGCCTTTCCTTTCAGGTTATAAATGGCCATTCTGACCTTCATGTTACTGGAATAGTTATAAATCTGGAAATATTTTTTTATGTCCAGTAACCATGCTTCAACCTCTTCCCCTGTCCTAGATTCTTCGTCAAAGGTGGACGGTTTGATTTTCTTAAATTCACCCTCCATGTGGTCCACCTATTTCCTTTTCCTTCCTGTGGTTGTTTTATTTCCTGTTGGTCTTCGTGTGTCTTTTTCAGTTTCTCATTGTCTGCCTTGAAAGCTTGCAGTTCCATGATAATGTTCCTCATGGTTTCCATAGCTTGGGTGGCTGAACTTCCTTCACTGTTCTGCCCAGGCTCTCCTGGAGGTCCTTGATCAGGATTCTCCTACAGTCTGATTTCCTCTTCATTATGTGCTTCCATTATCACAACAAAACAATTTTTTTTTTTTTTGTATCTCATTTTTGAAAATGCAGGATGGATTGTTTACTTTGAGAAACTACAGGGGTTCAATGAAAATGATGCACTAAATTTTGCTAGGAATTTGGATGGTGAATAGTCTATGGTCCGAGGAATGAGAATACCTGTAATGAAGGAAATTATTGCAGAAGTTACCCATCTGCCCAGAACTGGAGAATGGTGGTTTGTTCGTAAGACTTCACTTCCCACTCCTAAAGCTGACTTTTTGAGGGAAGGAGGGGTTGTGCGGCCACGAGGAAAAGGAACGGCATTGGAGTCTCTGCCACATCCCTGGGAGCAAGTCGCTGAGTTTGTAAAAAGATACATTACTTGTGCGGGCAGATATAAGGTTGTTTTCAATTCATAATTTATTCTGTTATCTGATCTGCGCCATCAAAATCTTATTAATATTCCCTATTATCTGTTAAAATCCCTGCATAATATGGCACATTATGCTACGACCTCTAGAGTACCATTAACTTGTTTAACGCATCATGGACTGATCAATTTGTTAATAAAATGGGTAGAGGGGTTACCTAATGAACTGCAACTAGAGGATCATGTTGAGTTGGGAAATCGACCTAGGGGCGTTCTTGAGGAAAATGATGAACAAGTAGAAATACCCAAAGATGATCAGTCTGAATCAACTAAAGAAACAGGGGATGGGGTTATAGTCAAAAGCCCAGAGCCAATGGAAGAAGATAAGGGAAGTCTTGGATTATTACAAGAGTATGATAGTTCAGATGAAGCTACAGAAATGAAGATTGCCGAAGACGACAATGGAGAAAAAGAAGAAGAATCATCCGCTCTGCGTGATGATTCTTCCAAGAATTTACCACACAAAGAAACAATTAAAAATCCTAAGAACCCTTGCACAGATGAATTACAATCATATATAGTAATAGAAGAAGAACCTACACCCTCAACAAAGAGAAAAAGGAAGTCTGCTACTTTTGTTTCTACCTTTCCCAGAAGAAGAACCAGAGCAGCAGTAGCAGCTCGGCTCAAAACCATAAACATAGAAATTCCAGTTCTTCACCCACTCTCACCACTGTGTCCTAACTCAAATACTATGACTGTAACACAAGAACCAGTCAACAACCCAACAAAAGAAAATGATGCTGTAACTGTCACACAAGAACTAGTTAACAATATAGGAATGGAAGCAAGTGATGTGAATGTGGGACATAAGCCAACTTCTGCTAATACACTAGAACCTGTTGCTGAAAATGAGGAAGAAGGACAGAGGAAGAAAC
>JASDQU010171408.1:961-17975 GCA_032191745.1 Picea mariana
CATGAAGATATATAATATTAGAGATCAGTTGGGTGCCATTGGAGATATCATCTCATATATAGAACTTGTCATGTTGACTCTTAATGGTTTTCCAAGCCATTTGGATCCATTCATTCATAATATTAGTGGGTGATCCAAATTGCCTAAGTTTGATTAGTTATGGGAAGATTGTACTTAGGAGGAGACCAAAATTGCAGCTAGAGGTGTGAAAGGTTCCCATCATGATGAAATTCAAGCCCTTGCCTCTCATGCAAGGAAAGGAAAAGGTTCTGGAAAACCATTCAAAGGATGAAAGTCCAAACCATCTCCTAAGCATAAAAGGAAGGATCTTTCAAAGATTCAGTGCTTCAAATGTGAGAAGTTTGGCCACTATGCCAGACATTTCTCTTTGTGGAAGAATAGAAAGCAGCATGCCTCCACCGTTGATGTTGACCGAGAGCCAAGGAAATAAAGCAAGTACATTGAGGAGTTCCTCTTCATTTCATCCCTCTCAGGTACAGTTCCTACTAGTAGTGATATTTGGTTGATTGATAGTGATGCTTCCAGACATATGATTGGATATAGAGAGCACCTCACAAATCTAATCGAGAAAGACTCTCAGTTGCATGGTGTACTTGGTGATGATACCAGATATACTATGAAGGGATTTGGGGCCACTTCTTTCCAGTTATACTCTCGTACCCCACTTCATTTGAGTGATGTATTGTTTGTACCAGGGATGAGAAGGAACATTGTCTCTATTTCAGCCTTGGAGGACAAAGGATACAAGGTTTCCTTCTCTGATATAAAGGTTCTTGCATGGCACAACAACTCTAGTATGGAATAAACCTGTGTGATTGGTGTTCGAGAAGATAGTTTGTACAGATTGACATTCCATCCAGTTTAGGCCCTGCTGCATGATTCTATCAGTCTGAGTGAGTTATGGCATATGAGACTTTCTCATTTTCATTATAGAGCTCTTCCCGTTCTAGGGAATATGGTGACGGGTCTTCCATAGATCTGTGTTGAGCATGATGCAATTTGCATAGGCTGTGCTCTTGGAAATAATTCCAAGGGTTCTTTTCCGAGCAGTGACAACACATCCAGGGGGATCTTATGCCTGGTGCATTCATATTTGTGTGGGCCTACGACAATTTGTTCTTTGAGTGGATACTCATACTATGTGATATTCATTGATGACTACTCCCGAAAGACTTGGATTTACTTTTTGAATTCCAAGGAATCTAAAGAATTCCTTGGCAGGTTTTAGGAGTAGAGAGCACATGTTGAGAACCTGATTGGAAAGAATATCAAGATACTAAGATTAGATAATGGAGGAGAGTACACCTCCAAGGGTTTCTGTGATTTCTACATTGAGGTAGGGATCAAGAGGGAGTACATTGTTCCTTACAACCCCCAAGAGAATCAAGTTGCAGGCAAAATTAATAGGTCTATTTTTGAGGAAGCTAAGGCGATGATTCATGATCATAGTTTGCCCATGTTTCTGTGGGCAGAGGAATCCATGACCGCTATTTATGTTTAGAACATGATCCATCATAAGATTTTGAAGAATATGACTCTCGAGGAGGCATTCACTAAAGTGAATCCTGAGGTTGGACACTTCAGTATATTTGGGTGTCATGTTTAAATTCACACACCCAAGGAGAAAAGGACAAAGTTAGACCCTCCAGGAAGCAAGGGTACATTTTTTGGGTACATTGAGTCTTTGAAGACATATTGGATCTACATCCCAGGTCAGAGACATATTGAGGTGAGCATGGATGTTTCCTTTGAGGAGGAGGTAGCCTTAAGGAGATCTAGAGGATATCACATGGAGATCGATAGTGAGAGGCAGGAGGAGATGGTATCTTCTCCCCCTCACCCTTCATCATTTTAGAGGCAGCCAATTGAGCCCATAGATATAGTTGAGCCTATTGATCCAATTGATCATGTAGATCATATTGATGTTCCTAGAGATATTATAGTAGGTCGGAAAATGCATACATGGGTTCGTCAGAATTTGGAGGAGGCATAGGGACATGCAACTCGTCGTGGTACTTTCAAAGAGAGCAAGAGACCTCAAATATCCTCAAGCTATGTTGCAGCGATGAGCCACATCATTGATTTTGAGCCTTCCTATTATGAGGATGCATCTAGTCAGTAGGTCTGGAGAGATACCATGATGGAGGAGTATCAGTCCATCATGAAGAATGATGTGTGGGATATTGTTCTGAGACCTGAGGGGAAGTCTGTGGTGACTTCCAAGTGGATATATAAGATCAAACATGTATCCGACGGGGGCATTGCGAAGCACAAAGCAAGATTTGTGGCTAGAGGATTCTCTCAGGTAGAGGGAGTAGACTATGAGGGGACATTTTCTCCTGTTTCTCGGTACACCTCCATTCAAACGATCATTTCCCTTGTTTCAAACATGGGTTGGAGACTACATCAGCTGGATGTGAAGACAACCTTTCTCAACGAAGAGATTGAGGAAGAGGTGTACATCGAGTAGCCATATGGTTTTGTGATTCATGGGAAGGATTCCCATGTGTGCAGGTTGAAGAAGGCCTTGTATGAACTCAAGCAGGCACCTCAAGCTCGGTATGCGAAAATTGATGGATACTTGATGATTTTAGGTTTCAACAAGAGTGTTACCGATGCCAACCTGTACTATAATATTGTTGATGGTGAGTCCCTGATTTTGATCCTGTATGTTGATGATTTATTTCTCATTAGAGCATAACATCTCATTTCTTGGTGTAAGCATGAGTTGGCCTCAGAATTTGAAATGAAGGATCTTGGCATGATGCACTATTTCTTGGGAATAGAGGCGTGGTAGAGAAATGATGATATCTTCCTGAATCAGGGGAAGTATACAATTGATATTATGAGGATATTTGGGATGTTGGACTCTAAGTCCATGGCCACACCAATGGTGTCGAATCTGAAGAAGTTGAGTGAGTCTTCTTCTGATTCAGACTTTATTGATCTGAAAATGTACCAGCAACTGATTGGATTATTGATGTATCTGGTTAACACCAGACCATATATTTTATATGCAGTGAGTGCACTTAGCCAGTTCATGAATAAGCCAGAACAAATACATTAGGTAGTTGTGAAGCATGTGTTGAGATACTTGCGGGGCACAGTTGGATATGGACTAAGATATGCTTCCAATGTTGACATGAGATTACAAGGATATGCTGATTCGAATTGGGCATGGAGCACAGTTGACATGAAGAGCACCTCAGGGTGTTGCTTTAGTTTGGGGTCTTCCATGGTTTCCTGGTGTAGTAGGAAACACAATTTTTTGGCCTTGAGTACCGCAGAAGCAGAGTATATTGCAGTATGTATGGAAGTACGTGAAGAAGTGTGGCTTCAGAATATCCTTGCATGATTTTTTGGGAAGATGTTGGACCCCACCGTGATTCATTGTGATAACTAGATCTATATGAAGCTCTCAGAGAATCTAGTATCTCATGACAATTCGAAACATGTTGAGATCAAGTACCATTACATTATAGATATGGTGTAGAGGAAAGCAGTATTGGTGAAAAACCTTCATACAGATGAGAAGATTATAGATTTTATCACCAATCCCCTTGACAAGTAAAAGTTTGAGTACTTCTGTGATAAACTTGGAGTGGTAGAGAATGCCCCTCTTGCTGAGAGGGAGTGTTGATGATTGTAGCTTCGTGAGACATTCTCTAGGTCGTACTCCTCGATGGATTGAGTTGGGTTTACCTGTGATGATACTCCTCGATGGACTAAGTTGAGTATGACACTTATCGATGGACTGATAAGTTGTACTTGGTTGGTTCCCAGTGACACTTGGGTTGTATCCCAAGATTTTTGGATATTATATTGGGTTGGTTCCCAACCACCCTTGGTTTGTAGCCCAAGAGGTTGGGATACTATACTAGGTTGGTTCCCAACGACCCTTGAGTTGTAGCCCAAGTTGTTGGGATACTATGGGTTGTATCCCATCGTCTCTTGTGGTTGTATCCCTTTTGGACACACCTTGTGGTTGTATTCCTTGACAATGATGACACACACTATGTGGTTGTTTCCCTAGTGTATTCTAGTGGGTTGTATCCCCTAGACGAGATGAGAAGGTGCACATTAGTTGTATCCATGTGTGACGTGATGGATAAGACTTTCACTATGACATCAAGAGAAGGAAGAAGTCCCATGCCTTGCACAAAAGGCTTAAAGGTTCAACTCGGCCTTGTTGAGAGGCACCAATTCGATGTGAGAGTTGACATGTTGGACTTTTATATATAAAGAGCTATCTCCAATTTGTAGACATCAATTGGATATCATTATCTCTTGTATTTTTCACTCTATAAGACTAGTGTGCTATCTTTGGAGTTGTATCGCTCTTATTCTTTCTGCTATTGTATCTTCTCTTGGACAAATATTATAGTGAAAGGTTGTTGGGTTTTCTTCCCTTGTGCATAAGGGTTTCTCAAGATAAATTATAGTGTATTTTGTGCATGGTTATCTTCTTGTGATCCTGGTTATTTACTACAGTTATTGTATATGGTTTATGCTTCACTTATGCTTCTACTAATGTGAAATGATAAAGAAAGTTAATGAAGTTGAACAAGCATTAAATTATAATAGTGTCGAATGTGATGCTAGTCATGTCGCTTCTTGTACTTTGTTTCGGCCTTCTACAAGAGATCATGAACCTCTTTTTGGAGGTGTTGGATCCATTCAACAAATTTGGCTGTTATATCTGCATTAGTCTGAGCAAGGGATGACTTTGTCGATGAAGGTGAAACACGAAGAGCTACATCAGTGGGGGCTAATGGTTGGAACCCCAAGCACACATGAAAAGGGTTGTGTTCAATAGATCCATGGAGGAATTTGTTATAGATATGTTGAATATATGGAAGGCTCTCATCCCATGTATGTGGATGCTTGGAATTGTACATGCATAGGATATGCATAATCATTTTATTGATCACTTTTGTTTGTCCATCTGTTTAAGGGTGAAAGATAGTTGATTTGGTCAAATTGGTGTCTTTTACCCCCTTAGTCTGGGGGTAAATAAGGAGATCATGTCTTGAGGCCCACAAGTAGAAAAAATGGAGTGTCGAGAGTCAGATTGAGCAATGGATCACACATGGTCCCTTCTATTCATGTTTATCACCACTCATCGCCAACATCAGAGCAACATCGATTACATCGACTTGGTCCTAGAGGAAAACAGGTCTTTCTTCATGAGATAACAAGTCTGGTGTCATGTTGAGTGTCACTTTAATATTTGAATCATTTAAATGTGTTGCAAATAATCCTTTCTTGATTATGGAACATTTGCTTGGAAATTATACCTTTTTCCTAATTTCACCTTGGTGGTTGTCATTGTGTCTTATCAAGTTGGTCACCCTCGAGAAAAAAGTTTCTATAGGGTAGCTCCTCAAAGATTCATCGTACCATTCCCGTCCATATTTTACATCTTCCATCTTTCTTCCACTATGTTTCCTCATCTTTTGGGTTTCCAGGTTCATTGACCCCAAGAAGGGATAGTACCTCATTTCATGGGAAGAAGGGGCTAAAGGCCTAGAGCTGTTGTAGATGGAAAAATATAAAATAAAATATTATCCTTCCATATTCTT
Organism: Picea mariana; assembly: GCA_032191745.1. NCBI lineage: Eukaryota > Viridiplantae > Streptophyta > Pinopsida > Pinales > Pinaceae > Picea > Picea mariana. Next base: position 6,565 of record JASDQU010171408.1, read on the forward strand.
TCCCTCAGGTCTTGGGAACAATAAAACGCTTCTCCAAAAAATGAAGGACTTGCAAAAGAAATCACATAATTAATAAATGTCTCGCTTGTTGAGGAAATGCATTTGGCAGTGTCCCTTACTTTCCATTGCATATGGAACTCTCTATGTTTCTAGCTTCAAATAACATTGCGGTACTCTTTACTTTCCATTGCACATAGTACTCAATATTTTTGAACTTAATCAATTAATGGCAATAAAAGGGATTGGAAAAATGATGCATTGCGAATGAAGGGAAACACACCCTCTACAAAGGCACCCATAAATGAGACAATATAAACCCTTATATGTCAAGAACCTGATTCCTATAATTCTTTACCAAAATCCACCTTACACTCACTACATGAATTAGATAGGTTCTCCTTGGGAAACACTCTTGAATTGGGGATTTACTAACCCGATAGGGCACCTTGACACCTCTCCCATACCTAAATTTGGAAAATTTTATAAGGTCTTTGAAAATTTGTTTAATTTGAAAAGGGGGATTTAATTCACATGTTTAGGTGGTTATATTATTATATGTGGCTTAATTTGCATGATTCATATGACTTGTGGACCCTTGGAGGGTGTACTTTTTTGTCTTTGCAGGACCTTTTCCACATGATGAATGTTAGACCCTGTGTCTGGGGCACCATTTGATGATGAGATTTATGCACGAAAGATGAAGGACATTTCCTTTGGAGGCATCTTGGCATGGATAAAGGACAAGGCTCCATGCTTTTCCACTTTAATGATGTCATTTGGATGCCTATACGTTACCCTCCTAGCCCATGATGTCACCTAGGGGCTAGGGTTTGATGGATTGCTTGATGGATTGATGGAGGAGGCATGTAGCATGGACCCTGACACTTGAGAGAGGGACATATGGCCTTTAGAGGCCCAATGTTCCACATGTTCATTCACGACATATCTCTCATGAGCCTAGCATCACCCTAATAGGGAATGACATCACCCTCTTAGGGGTTTTATTTTATGTAAAATTTATTTTTGTAAATTGAAAGGGAAAATTAAAGAAGTCGACCCTCTTGTGAAAATACATGACTTTTCATTGGAGTTTTTTGATGGCTAGGATTTCCCTTATAAATATGGCTAGACAAGACTCATTTTATCATCACATTATTCTCACACAAGTGAAAGAGAAGTCTGAGATTTTTTCCCTATTGGGGTTATTGGCTCTTTTTACTCATGCACTATCTCTTGGAAGACAAGTGTGGATCATTCTTTGTTGATTTTTGGATGAATTTGCTGAAATTAGGGTTTTTTCTTGTCATATCTTGGTGAAGTAGGTAAATTTATGAATTTTCATTTCATTTTGTTGAATGTTTATGGTAAATTTTACTTGTTCATATTGAATATCTTTGCTTGGTAAAACCTTAAGAGAGGAGCATAAGTGCTTTCTCCTCTCACAAGGTTAATTCCATCCATAAGTTTGTGAAGGAAATCCTACCTAGGGTTAAGCTCATAAATCCCTAAAGTGATAGAACTTTAGGAGTTTGATTCCGGACTCTTGATTATAACTTAATTCAAGAACTTAAGAAGGGAGAAAAGTTTTCTAGGGTCCAAAAGTTCTTGCACTCTCTTTAAGGCTTGAAATCTAAGGCTCTAATGTCCTAGCACCTTATATTTCAAGCCCTACCTCTTAGATATTTCTATTATCATCTCCAAACATATTGCATTGTTGTTGTAAAAGACTCCATAGCCAGAAGGCGCTAATCATTTAAGCTCTCTTGTGGTGAAAGTGATCAACAAACTCTCAATTCTCATTCTCTCAAACTTCTTACTAACTTTACTAACTCTAACTTGAGCTAATTCACTAATATACTTGTTGTTGTTACAAAAGTTTGCAACAACCATCCTAACATAGACTAATTTGTTGCATACATTGCTCTAATAGTGGTTTAACATACCCAAAATTGCATCTAATGATTGGACAATGTTCTATTGGGTAAATGATAAATTTCATGATAAATTGTTGTAATTTTGAAGTGTAGTATTTGTTGTTGTTAAAATTTATGTATTGTTGTTGTACCACTGTTAACTGCTGCAATTTTACAACATGCATAATATCTTTCACTGTCTAGTGTCTTTAAGGGGTTTTACTTGCATACTTGTACTTGGAAATATTCATATACATGCTAGAAGTGTTCTTGTTCCGGGCAGGTACTCATACAAACTTCATACCTCTTTTCCATTTGACGTAGACTTTGAATTAGGTGATAAACGAAGGGGGCGGTAATATTGGCTTTCAAAATTTATACTTTGATCCCTTGAGGTCACCAGGGAAGCCTCCCTTATGATGGACCTCCTCCATCACTAAAACAAGGGGATTTATTACTAAGGTGAACGTGGTAGGATTTCCTATAGTTACGCAATATTTGGTGATCTTGTGTTGGGACTTGCACAACCACAAATCCTTTGATAACATTTTTGCACCGTTGTCGGGGAGGATTGAGTCATTCTCGTCAACGACAAATATTTTGGCAATCTTCTCCTGAAGCTCTTATCTTACAAGATTACCTGGAAAATCCATTGAGGGTGATCCCCTCACCTTCCTTTGATGATCTAAGTTTGATCATTTGGCGACTCTACAAAATCCAAGGAGGTACACCAACCATCCTAAGACCTACAAGAGAAGGATTCCCCATAACTCACTTGTAGTAAAATCATTGTTTGGTGGAAACCTTCCTTTGAATACAATGGCACAAAATCAAACTCAAACTCAAAATAAATGGGCATACAAACTCTTCAAGCCTTTGGACATGTCAGCTATCCCAGGTTACCCCCGACAACCTGGGATATGTCAGCTATAACTTCTAGACAGATATAAGGACAATGAGGTTGGCTTAGTTAAAGTTCTAAAGAAATAAGATAAATACCTATTGATTAGACCAAGATAAGATGATTTCCTTACTACAGAATCCCACCCCCCTCCCTCAAGACAATACATTAGAGTGATACAAGAGACAATGGATTTCAAAGGGAGGGATTATATAAAAGAATATTTGGTTTTGATGTGGGATGTGAAGATGGGCCAGCCTAGTACCCATAAGGATTCTGAGAAATTTTTGTTGGGTCCCTTCAAGATTGGAAGGAAGTATGTTGATGAGTTTTATTACCTATCCACAATGCTGGGAAGGAGGTGTCCATTACTAGTTAGTGGGAATCTCCTCAAGCCCCATTATGGGGAGGAAACTTGAATTCTTTGACTAGCATAGATTAGAGTAGGTATGTTGGAGTAGTCATTTTCATCTTTCATTGCATTGTATATATGTTGCATATCATGTTAGTATAGCTTCATCTTGCTTGGATTTTCATACATGATTATGAATTACATATTCTTTTCTCACATCATTGCATAGTGTTATGTTATATTCTTATGCTCATATTGATATGTTAGAATAAAATGTCAAAAACTTTATTTTCAAGTTTTAGATTTATTTTTCTCATATGAATAATGGGTGAGTGCACCACCCTTCGATATCCCAACTTGTCTTGTTTCACTGTGTGTAGGCACATGTCATACCAGGAGATATTGAGGTTCTCATGCGCTCTACAATGAGCACATGTCCCCATTTAGTAGCCAGATTTTACCCCCTTGGTCTAGGGGTAACTAAGGAGATCATGTCTCGAGGCCCACAGGTCACAGACATGGACTGCCAAGAGTGATATTTAACAAAAGAGCCCACAAGGTCCCTCCTATTCATGTTGATCACCACTCATCACTAGCAACAGAGAAACATCCACTACATCAACCTGGTCCCAGAGGAAAACATGTCTTGCTTCATGAGGTAAAAATTATGGTGTCATGGTAAGTGTCACTTTGATAATTGAAGCATTTGAATGTGTTGCAAAGAATCTTTTCTTGATTATGGAACGTTTTCTTGGAAATTATACCTTTTGCCTGATTTCACCTTGGTGGTTGTCATTGTTTCCTAGCAAGTTGGTCACCCTTGGGAAACGGGTTTCTACTAGGTAGCTCCTCAAAGATTCATAGTACCATTCCCGACCATATTTTACACCTTCCATCTTTCTTCCACTCTGTTTCCTCATCTTTTGGGTTTCCAGGTTCATTGACTCCAAGAAGGGATAGTACCTCATTTCATGGGAAGAAGGGGCTAAAGGCTTAGAGGTGTTGTCGTTGGAAAAAGATAAAAGACAATATTATCCTTCCATATGATTTCTCTCAGGTCCTGGGAACAATAAAACGCTTCTCCAAAAAATGAAGAACTTTCAAAAGAAATCACATAATTAATAAATGTCTCGCTTGTTGAGGAAATGTATTTGGCAGTGTCCCTTACTTTCCATTACATATGGAACTCTCTTTGTTTGTAGCTTCAAATAACATTGCAGTACTCTTTACTTTCCATTGCACATAGTACTCAATATTTTGGAACTTAATCAATTAATAGCAATAAAAGGGCTTGGAAAAATGATGCATTGCGAATGAATGGCAATACACCCTCTACAAAGGCACTCATAAATGAGACAATATAAAACCTTATATGTCAAGAACCTGATTCCTATAATTCTTTCCCAAAATCCACCTCACACTCACTACATGAATTAGATAGGTTCTCCTTGGGAAACACCCTTGACTTGGGGATTGACTAACCCGAGAGGGCACCTTGACACCCCTCCCATACCTAAATTTAGAAAATTTTATAAGGTCTTTGAGAATTTGTTTAATTTGAAAAGGGGGGTTTAATGCACATGTTTAGGTGGTTCTCTTATTATATGTGGCTTAATTGGCATGATTCATATGACTTGTGGACCCTTGGAGGGTGTACTTGTTTTTCTTTGCAGGACCTTTCCCAAAGGATGGATGTTAGACCCCATGTCTGGGCCACCATTTGATGATGAGAGTTGTGCACGAAAGATGAAGGACGTTTCCTTTGGAGGCATATTGGCATGGCTAAAGGATGAGGCTCCACCCTTCTCCACTTTAACGTTGGCCTTTCGAGGCCTAGACGTTACCCTCCTATCCCATGATGTCACCTAGGGGATAGGGTTTGATGGATCACTTGATGGATTGATGGAGGAGGCATGTAGCATGGACCTCGACACTTGAGAGAGGGACATATGGCCTTTGGGGGCCCTAGGTTCCACCTGTTCATCCTTGAAATCTCTCTCATGAGCCTAGCTTCACCCTACTAGGGCATGATGTCACCTTATTAGAGGTTTTATTTTATGTAAAATTTATTTTTATAAATTGAAAGGGAAAATTAAAGAAGTCAGCCCTCTTGTGAAAAGACATGACTTTTCGTTGGAGTCTTGTGATGGATAGGATTTCCCATATAAATATGGCTATCCAAGACTCATTTTATTATCACATTCTTCTCCCACAAGTGAGAGACGAGTCTGGAATTTTTTCCCTATTAGGGTTATTGGCTCTTTTTACTCATGTGCTATCTCTTGGAGGACAAGTGTGGATCATTCTTTGTTGATTTTTGTATGAATTTGCTGCAATTATGGTTTTCTCTTGTCATATATTGGTGAAGTAAGTAAATTTATGCAATTTCATTTCATTTTGTTGAATGTTTATGGTAAATTTTACTTCTTCATATTGAATATATTTGCTTGGTAAAACCCTAAGAGATGAGTATAAGTGCTTCCTCCTCTTACAAGGTTAATTTCATCCATAATTTTGTGAAGGAAATCCTACCTAGGGTTAAGCTCCTAAATCCCTAAAGTGATAGACCTTTAGGAGTTTGATTCTAGACTCTTGATTATAACTCAATTCAAGAAATTAAGAAGGGAGAAAAGGTTTCTAGAGCCCAAACGTGCTTGCACTCTAGCAATACTTCTCTTTAAGGCTTGAAATTTAAGGCCCTAATGTGATAGCCCCTTAGATTTAAAACCCTACCTCTTAGATCTTGCTATTATCATCTCCAAAAATATTGTATTGTTGTTGTAAAGGACTCCATATCCCTAAGGCACTAATCATGCAAGCTCTCTTGTGGTGAAAGTGATCATCAAACTGTCAATTCTTATTCTCTCAAAATTTTTACTAACTTTATTAACTCTAACTTGAGCTAATTCACTAATATACTTGCTGTTGTTGCAAAAGTTTGCTACATACATCCTAACATACACTAATTTGCTGCATACATTGCTTTAACAATGGCTTAACATACCCATAAATTGCATCTAATGATTTGACAATGTTCTATTGCATAAATGCTAAATTTTCATGATAAATTGTTGTAATTATGAATTGTAATTTTTGTTGTTGTTACAATTTATATATTGTTGTTATATTGTTGTTAACTACTGCAATTTTACAACAGTCATAACATCTTTCATTTTCTATTGTCTTTAAGGGGTTTTACTTGCATACTTGTACTTGGAAATCTTCATATGCATGCTATAAGTGTTCTTGTTCTGGGAAGGTATTCATACAAACTTCATACATCTTTTTCCTTTGACCTAGACTTTGACTTAGGTGATCAAGAGAGGGGGAGACAAAATTGGATATCAAACTTGTTACTTTGATCCCTTGAGGTCACCAGGGAAGCCTCCCTTATGGTGGACCTCCTCCATCACCAAAACGAGGGGATTTCTTACTAAGGTGGCATTGGTAGGATTTCCTATAGTTATGCAAGATTTGGTGATCTTGTGTTGGGCTTTGCACAACCACAAATACTGCGATAATAGTGTCCATCAGAGACCATAGGTTGAACCAGAAGGTATTGAGGAAAATTTTGTCTATATCTGAAATAATGGTCATGTTGATGTTTGTAGCATGGATAAGTACTTCTACACAGGTCTAAGTGTCTAAATGTGTGGAAGTTGTCCAAATCCTTATACCGTAGTAAGTTAATTTAATTAAAGGAATTACTAAAGTAAAGTGATTTTATAATTAAAGTGAGTTTAATTTAATGAAATGCTAAGGTTATTAGCATTAGAGAATTAAATGAATCTTAGTCATTGATCTCAAGTGAGGTGAAATCAGATCTCAAATGTTAATCACTTGGAGATTAGGGTTATGTTTGATTCAATCATAACTCAAGATTATAAAAGCAAGGCTAGGTGAAGGAGAAAGCAACAAGAGATCACATAGGAGAAAATAAAGACTTTTTCTCATGTGCTTGAGTCATCCACTTGGGAGCAAACGACTTTTGCTCAAGTGCTTGAGTCACAAAGATCTACGACTCAAGGGGATCAATGAAAATAGCAACAAAGGAATTTTTTTGTAGTTCTTGAGTCACGAAGGACTGTGATTCAAGGGGATATTAGAAAATGTGAAGAAGGACTTTCATATAGATATCAAGTCTGAAGTATGAAATAGAAAAGGTGTAGCAACATGAGAAAACCCAACAGCCGAAAATTGAAGGACAAATTTCTGGGTAGTACCAACAGGAAGATATTGCAGATATGAGATACTAGCATGCATATATAGTAGATATAAGGTACTAGTGGACATATCTAGTAGACCTAAAGTACCAAAAGATAGATCTAGTGTAGAGCTGAGGTACCAATGTGAAGATCTAGTAGATCTGAGGTACCAATGGATAGATCTAGCAGATCTGGGGTACTAGCGGATAGATCTAGTGCATAAATGACCAAATAAATGACCAAAATGAGAGATAAATGACCAAAATCCGCATATAAATGACCATTTTTTAGTTGGTGACCACTAGTCATTAATTAGTAGTCACTTATCAAGCGACAAAAAATGTGGTCATATTTAGCTTGGTCATTTATAGCTTATCTTGTGGTCATATATTTGTTCATTAATTTGGTCATTAATTGTGGTAATTAATGACCAAATTAATGGCCAAATATGACCACAATATAAGCTATAAATGACCAAGCTAAATATGACCACATTTTGGTTGTGTGATAAGTGATTGCTAATTAATGACCAAAGTTTCCATTTGGTCATTTATATGCGAATTTTGGTCCTTTGTTTGGTCATTTATCTCACTTTTGTAGTAGTCATTTATCTCTTTTAAGTGGTTTCGGAATATAAATGACTAATGTGGTCATTTTTAGTCAGTTTATTTGTGATCATTGTTAATCAATATAAACGAACAATTTGGTCATTTTTAGTCGTTTTATATGTGTTCATTATTTATTAGCAGTTTTAATGGTGTCCATTATTAATCAATATAAATTAAGCATGATATTATGTCTAAATTTAAAAAAATCATACAATATTCTGCTCATCTAATACACATGTGAATCATATGAATCATGCAAAATCACATTAGTTAATTACAACGGGTAAATAATATCAAGTACAAGCATATAATTTTCAACCACATAAATTTTATTATATGAAATGTCAAGTAATATTACAATAAATATGAGTTTCCAACTGAAAATCCACTAATGGACTAATACTGGCCCATGACAAAAATCTCCATACTTTACATGAAAATCATCTACATCGATGTCTTTTCAAAATATTACAATGGCCACTGAGTGAATATTCCCCTGCCTTCAAATATCAATGATAATGCACCTGCATCTTACAAAACATGCACAAAACCACCAAGTTAAAACAACATTTAAGCATTACAACAAAATCTTAACATTAGTTAAAAAAATTGGGTGTGTTTGAGGATATGAGAAACAATGTATTTTTTGAGGATAGGGATTTAAGATATATGATCCAACCTCTTTGACATAACAATATATTGCTGATTTGATTTGACATTTTTAGTGACTTGATAATATTTATAATGAAGTTCACCCACATCATTGCTAGACAACTTCTTCCAACATTTAGGACCCACATAGTACACTAAGGGAAATAACATTCATTACCCATAAGATCATAAATAAACTACATCTATAATGAAATATATCAAGTATGTCAAATTATAAAATGCTACATACCACTTGCCACAACCCCACTGGCACCATCACGAAATGTTGCATGGTATATAGAGTAGCGAGCTAATTCTGCAGCTTCTTCCATTGACATATCCCAACGATACCTATGTTTGTGATCATAAGACAAGAAAAAGTCAGTACAAAGTAAAATTCAAACAATGAAAGTTGAGAAAGACTTTATAAATTTCTAGCAAACCCTACCCACTATCCAGGACACCGTAAGCATATGGTGGACTAGATCCAATAGAAAAATGTGTTCCCTTAAGTCTTCCTCCTTCACTATCTACATAATATAAAACAAAGCCCTGTGAATTTAAAGCCAATAATAACATTATTATTCTTGTTAACACATAATATAAAACACTGCCACTGTAACATCAAGTTTTCTATTACCATTTCATCCCATCCAACAATCATTATGCCTACGAATAGGCCCATTCCTTGATACGAGTAGAGGATATTGGCCAAAAATTTAGAAGTAGTATCTGTCACTAATATTCTCTATTTGTTTTCTAGCTCATGTAACCAACTCTGTTATGAGGAACAAGAAAATTAAATGTGAACTCTACATAAAATAAAATGTGAACTATACACAAAAAACAATCCAAACATATAGGCTTGAAAAACACCTGGAGTTTATCTTTGTGTTTATGAAGCAATTTGGTAGCTCTAAGAAGCATAGTGACATGTGCGTCATGCCCACAAGCATGCATTTTTCCAATGTTCACACTCCTGTGCTTCCAATCCATGAGCTCCTTCACATAACAAGTCAAAACATTGAATTAGTAAAGGCCAGTTACAATAGTTATAAAAACATAAATAGATCATAAATAAAAGAAGAATATTGAAACCAAACATAATTTGAATGTTGTATTCAATTGGTTTTGGGATGGAGACATTTATGTTCCTCTATGATGATCATACAAGCTTGACTAAAGCCTTACGTACCTTATGTTAGCACTCTGTAAATTTACTAGAGGTTGACAACAGAAGAAATCTACAAAAGGTAACTTTATCCAACCACTTTTGAAGCTGGGATCTAGCCCTTCCAACTTCAGAGAGGGATCTCTCTAAATGATTTATCTATGTTTCCAATTTTAAATATTAGGCTAGGTAAATAAATAGGTCGGTTTTGTTGTCAAAGTATTTTTACAAATTGGTTGAGGCAGTCTACACATCCATTGGGCTATGGGGTCTGTGTTTTAATAAAATATGAAATCCGAACCAAAAATGCAAAGGAAAACTTTCACAGGGCGAGATAATATAATCACTGGATTCTTTAATAGCATAAATGATGAACAACATAAAAGATGAGAAAGATATTTCAACAAAGAAGCAGTTAAGAATTCCTTTACTGAAAACACCAGAAGATAAAACACTAAAATCTTTTGAGTCAGAAACAGGGTATACGAGATAAATCCTGAAACATTCGTTACTCTTAAAGATTAGAATTAGAAAACAGTATGATCACAAAGTGAGAATAACATTCAACTTAGAGAGAAAAACATCACCAGTGAATACATGCAAGAATCCTGTAAAAGTGCCTCCTTTTTATTAATGGAAGATCTCTTCAAAAATATTACAGTCTGATAGCGTCAGGGTGTGAAGATCAACAACCCCCAATACTTCCAAAAATGAAGTATTTATAACTCAAATTACAAACGTTCTTGTCATTAATGACCAGGACGTGCTAAATCTATTTTTAGCCTAACTATCTTAACAAATTTCCTAAATCTAGGAACTGCTTGATGACGTGGTGTAACTGCATGCTGATTTCTGGGTGGGCCATTGATGAAGCCTCTGCACGACCTCATCTGACTGGACAAATGACTGGACTGGGACAAATCATCTTCTACTCGATCAGATCACAGAGTTCCTCCCATCGGAGGTGACTGGGCACGTTGAATTTGAGTAGACTTCGATACACTTCGTCCCTTTCTGTGTACTTGGCAAAGGTAGGCTTGGTGAGGAAGATGTATCAAATCTCATGTTGGATACTGATGTCCCACTGAAGAGCATCTAGAAACGCCTTGCCAATGATGCTCCCTTGAATGTCTGCAAAATTTGAACTGTCCTTGGCCACATTGGCCAATCTCTTCTTGTAGTCTGGGAGTGTCATCAATTTATCATTGATTACCTTCAGACCAGGCAGACCTTTCTTCTATAGAGCCTCAATCTTACTGAAGAATCTTTGTACCCCTAGGTCCATGGCCTGAACCTTTTCTTCCAGCTAAAGCATTAATCCTCTCTTGGTCAAAACTCTTTTGACCTCAAGTATGGTCTCTATTCTGTCTTCAATTTTCAGCTCTTCCAGCTCTTTCCTGGTCTTAGAATTGAGGAACTTGATGATCTCATTCGCCTGGGTTGGCATGTCTCCCAATTCTACTATGATATTCTCGATGGCCTGTTTGCTTCTCTGTACCGGTTCATTTTTCTCAAACATGATCTGGATCATGGGCCATATCTCGTTCATGGACTTAGTGATGTCTGTCCATACACTCTCTTTAACCTCAGCCAAAGTCTTTCCTGCCACT
>JASDQU010171411.1:11518-27267 GCA_032191745.1 Picea mariana
ATATCAAAAAAGACATAAAAATTACATATGAAAACAAAAAAAAAAAACTGTATAGGTGGAGACTTACCCATCTCCCCTCGCTCCTCACCAGGAGGCATTGGTATCGCTGGATCTCTGGAGAAGTCGATCCTCATGTATGGGTAGTCCTCAATAGCCAGGATCTGTCGCGACATCCAAGCAAAAAATTTGTCGTTGAAGGCCTCCACGGTCCTTCCACCACCCTGTCGCGGCAGTAACGCTGCCCATCTACATAATGTGGGGAAAGTGTCCAGATGTCCTCGTACTGTCAGCCGAGGACTAAAACATGGAACTCTGTCGAAGAAGAATGAAGACAGGATGGTCCCAAACCCGAAGTTCCTGTGTGTCCGTTGTCGGCACGCTGTCAGTTGACTCTTCATACACGTCAACAGTGTGGTACTCCAATCAAAAATTTGTGCATTCATGCACTGGATCGCATAGTTCATTTGTGCGCATGAAGCCTGGTGCACGGCTGTTGAGCCAGTAATCCACCCAATAAGCAATAAAATAGTCTTTATAGTGAGACTGGTAATCCTACTAACGGGTACCGAGGAAGTCCTATGATCGGTCCCAGCCTCACAATACTCATCTATCAACTCCTAGACTTTTCTCGGTCCCGCAGGAAACTTCTGAAAGTTGAATAGTTCCCCTCTCCTTGAGAGGCTAGTCAAAAAGTAAATGTCCTCGGTAGTGGGCACCAAGGATTGCCCCTCTAGCATGAATGCCTCTGCATCAGGGTGCCAGTAATCAACAAAGGCGTTCAGTAGCCTTGGTTGCACATGCATAAACGGACATAGAAAGAATTTCACCAGCCCACACTGCATTAGCACGGCCACAACATTCGGATCTGCAGCCACTAACTCATTGGCGGCCTCGTGCTCCCTCTCCCTCCACTAAACATACATCCTGTCAACACAACAAAGCAAAAAAGGAGGGTCAATATTTTTATACATTGGTTTTTTCATTACACGGGGGGGGTACCTGGGCCTGTAGGGGTGACAGTCGCGGGTACCCGCAGGCAGGAGTTTCTTTTCCCAAGGGTACCCGCGGGCTGTCCCTTGACAGCCCGCGTTTACCTAGGGCCGACCTTTTTGAGGTTGACGCCCACCCCCAAAATCAAATAAAATGCTAAAATGAAATATTGAATAGCTAGACAAGAGAGTTTGTACTTACTTGGTCCAAGAAGAAGTCTGTTTCGTCCACTGTAGCTCCTGGAATCACGATATTTGGCAAAGGGGGTCTTTTGGCTCCAGAGTCAATTTCAAAATCAGCAATGGTGATAATGAGCTGCCAGCTTCTATTTATAGACTTTTTGGCCTCTTTTTGTCACTTTTTTGGGCCCCTTTATCAATTTCTTTATACCAAAAACCATTTAGAGTGATCCAGGAGTTATATGGGAGGGATTTGATCAGGTATTAGGACAATTTTTATTGAGTTTCGAAAAATAAAAAAATATATATTGACGGTCCATAAATTTTTTTTTTTTTTCAAAGAAATCAACTTGAGCATATAGGTTAGGATATTACCCCAACTTTTGCATCTCGTTGCCTTTTTTCTTATGATATAGGATCGATCCCATCCGGTTGTGACACGGAACTGTCATATCTGCTCTAGAAGTGTCGCAACTTGGTGGTAGAGCTTATCAAAACATGGATGCCCTAGGTAGGTCTTGGTTGCATTATGGTGTCCATGCCATTTTTAACAACAATGTAGGCTTGGGAGTCCATATAGTCTGTCTTGAATACGAGTTTGTGCCTCATTTTCATGGGTCTTATTCACTCTTTGTCTTACCCTCCAGACTCTCACAACATAACGGGTCTCCTTTTAAGCCCTTTTCAGACCCTCTAAAAATGAAAAGATTATCGAGCGATCTTGTGACCTTTCACGCTCGTTAAACTGAAATTTGAAATCATGTCTGTCCGGCGGTAGTTTACCCCTTTTTCAGTCCAAACGGTCAACTGTACGAACAAAGGAATACTCTATTGAATTTCCATTCTTTAGAAGATAATCTTCAGGTATAATTTTATTCCTTTTTCGGACCTGAGGGACTAAATTTACGAAAAAGAAACCCCCCAGAGTCCATAGTTAAGCTCTTTTCAGACTCCCTAAAATTGAAAAGATCGTCGAGTGACCTTATTCTTTCACACTCGTTAAAATGGCCCAGAAGAATATTCCTGACGGAGTCCATAGTTAATATTTTTTGAGACTCCTTAAAAGTGAAAAAATAGCTGAGTGATCTTGTCCTTTTCACACTTGTTAAAATGGTTCTGAATTGACGTCTAATCGGTGCTATTTTATCCCTTTTTCGAACCGATTAGACTATTGTCGAAAAAGGTACCCCAATGCAATTTCCTTTTAGGTTTTTTCAGACTCTCTAAATATGAAAAACCACTGATCTTACCTTCTCTGGGCTTGTTAAACTTACATCGAAGGACTTTACCATTGTGTGTTCTATCAACCAAATTTTCATACTTTATCCATCAGCCTTGTGACAGTTTGCGTTTGCATCTTAACACCTTTGGCCTCTGGAGGATTTTTTCCAAGTATCATTTCCCTAGAACATCAGTCTTGTCCTTGTGCCTCTAACTTGTATGTTTGCAGAACTCGTTCCTCCATTGTAACGTAATATTCCTTTATTCTTTTTCACAAATCATAAAAAAGAACAAAAAAATCAAATATACCCCAAAAAGAGGATGGGAAAAGTATTTTCTTTATTGGCAGCATAATGAGTCGCTCTTGGATAAAGCACATCTATCTGTCTGATCATCAAACTATGGGATGTAGTACAACCTTAGGAAGATTTTTCTTGCTATATAGAGTTGTGTCCTCCACCATTTGGTTACTCTTCCAGACATATGGAGAGTTTGTGTTGCCTCCTGCTTCGTAGACTTATGATTAACAGATATGCTGCCTGAGTCTTATCACTTGTCATGCTATTGTCCAAGGGAAGTTTGTCNGACCCCTCTGCAATATGTCTCTTGTCCGCATACCCGGCCATCGTGAACGTCCAATCAAGTCTTTGTTCGAAATCACTGAAGCCTTCAGTCCGATCATCAAGATTATCAAGTCCATAACTGACGAACCGTCGAAGACCTCTAGGTAGTGCAGTCATACACTCATATTACATTCCTACCCGAGTTTTAGAAGACTTTGAAGTTGTTGCTCGAGCTCTGAAGTACAGCCATCAGGCCGAATTAGCTTCTGGGAGATGGATACCCTACATGTATATCTTTCTGATTTCGAGATGTAGCTCCGCTGTGTATTGTTCACGGCTACTCTTTATAGTTATTTGACATGGATCTACAGTGTATTTGATTGGTAGCCATGGTTCTATCTTATCTCGAGCATGGGTATGCTCGCCTCAGTGAGACATTTGTTATTTTGCAGACGACACCTCCTGATCCCTGATTCTTGGGCTCCCTCATTCAGCATATCAGTACAGATTGGTAAAAGATTGGTAATGTATTTTGGCCATCAGACGCTCTTATGACCTCACACATTAGGGGGCATCTGTTATAACCCTAAATTGCACCACACATGCTTACCTGGCATCAGACCAACTCATTTCCCTTCATTGCCAAAACATC
Source organism: Picea mariana (assembly GCA_032191745.1). Taxonomy (NCBI): domain Eukaryota; kingdom Viridiplantae; phylum Streptophyta; class Pinopsida; order Pinales; family Pinaceae; genus Picea; species Picea mariana. The sequence goes on from JASDQU010171411.1 coordinate 15,124, forward strand.
TGCTAAGAAACCTCTTTAAAAATCCTCTTGGGAAAGGTACACGTGCCCTAACCCACTACTGCACGCGGGTGAACGCTGGTAGGCCTACTACAGCCCGTGTTTACCTAACAAAGCACAAAAAAAGGAAAGTTTCCGATGAGACAAAAAGCTATGGGTCAGTTAATTGAAACTCCCGGCCATGCATGGCCGAGAGTTCGTCCAAAACCCTAGCTCCTTCTAGCCTATAAAAGAAGGGGTAGGGGTACTATTTGGAGGAGGAAAATTATAGCGAAGAAACTATGTCCATTTGCCGAACCTATTTGTCCCAACCCTTTAGCCTTTCCTCAAGCCTAAGGAGAATTAACGCAAAGCAGTTGGAGGACAAAAGAAGAGGAGGAGCCCAGGATCAGGATCAAGGAGCGGTGGCCGATCTCTATCATTATTGTAAGTTGATTCATCTTGAGATTAATAAAAGAATACTTTTCCCATCCCAATGCATGAGTTATATGTGATTTGTGTAATTTATTCTTAATTTCTAACCCTTAAGTAGAAAAATAGCATGCATGCGTAGTGTTTTGTCTTGATTGCAGGTTAACTTTGGAAGGAGCAGCGCAAGCAAGCGAGCAAAGCGCAACGAAGGATCTACACCAAACATCAGTAAAAAGGTTAGTAGTTCCTTTCCATGTATGTGCCTTGAAAGAGGGGCTTAAGTTTTGGGTTGGTAGGTTAAAAGGGCATTTCTTTAAGGTCAAAATCTGCATGCAAATCTACCCTAGTTTGCTAGTCCGTAGGGTATTATTTCCCAACAACAGGTTTGGATTTGAGTAAATGACATTGACATTTTTGTGTTGAATTTGGAGGGTTTATATATGCTGAAAATTCATTTATTTGATGGAACTAATATAATTTTTTGAATGGCACAATATAATTCATTTTCTTCACCTTGTATATTTTTCACTGATATATATCAAAAGAGACCACCTCGAAGTCTTACATGTGTATAAATTTCATTGTAAGTGAACTATATTATGTAAAAAGAAATATCAAGTAGTTAGGATTTGGTTTGTATTCTATAACTATATGTAATAGCTTCACAAAGAAGCTCGACCTCTTAGTTCTAATAATAGGACCATCGCTCCTTAATATTCTTTATTTGCAGAAGAAGGTCCTTGTCTGTCGGGTGGCTTGACATAAAACTGAGAAAGGGGATGTCACAAGCTTATATTGTTCAGGATTATAACATCCATGAAGATGTTATTATGGGTAAACAAGTAAACATATAGGCCTGTATTAAAAAAATAACAGAGTCAATGGGTTGGTGTACCTTGAAGTTACCAGGATACAACGTTACAGTGTCATTAGAGAAATTCCTAGCATCACAACTTTAGCTGCATTCTTTGTGTTCACTTTAATCCATCCATACTGTTGAGGAAAATATATGAAATGATCTTACTCAAGCATTTTTAGACTTTGCTTGGATAAAGAAATATAGATGGGAATATCAACCTACGTTTATAGCCTCAAAAATTGTTTCCTAATCCACAAGTATTGGTTACAAGGGCTTAGGCTGATTTTCTTATAAATAAAAGATTGTTGAAAAATTCAATGTTTATGTAATTTTCTGAATATAATAGATGCAAAAGTAAATGTAGAGACAGAAGCAAAAATACCAAGTTAATAATTAACACATATGAGGCAGAAAGAAATCGCTTATTTCATTCCAATTAGTCAAAATAATCATTCTCTTTACAAAATTCCTTGAGGGAGTTTGGACCAAAGTCAAACTTAGATGTCCTAGATGAAAACCATACAAAAGGACTTTTGATAGAAAGTAAAAAACTAAACTTTAAAACATGGATTAACTTTCCACAGATTTCTTCCCACTCGACTCTGCACAATATGCTTTATCAGTCATGAAATTTAATTCACAAACAAACAAGTCTACACAGACTATCAAATATAGATCAACACCTATGAAAAAAAAGTGGCTGAATGATGTAATTCAACCTTGAATCTTGATGTCTACAATAGGACCCTACTGTCATAAAAGAGAATTAGGATTTCAATGAATTAAAGAATGAATGAAAACTGAACTATCTCAATAAAAATCAAAAGAAGACCTTAATATGCTTTCTCCTTCTATTCTCGTCTTATTCCTCCTTCTCTTTTTGCCTTTAAGAAATCAAAATTAGTTGAAGTAGTTAAAATACCTCTTTTAGTTAAGTTAACTAAAACTCAACTAACTTTTAGTTTAGGGGGGAAATTAATAAAATAATAATAAGGGTTTTTAATAAATAACAACTAGTAGGTGGGACCCCTTGTGACTCCCTTTAGTTTCTTAACAAACATAAACACAACTAGTTAATCAATCAAACAAATCCCTCCTTGTGGTTACCATCATCACTCTCATAATTTGAAAATTAATATCAATGATATTTGAAACCATATCCAAAAATAGTATGTTGTCCAAAAACTTCAGCAATCAATTGTTCTCAACAATCAATAAATAAAACCACTCAAAAACCATATTTTCCACTTTGGGAGGTAATTTTCCCTTTTTTGCTATTGTCTCCTTTTGATTTCTCTGAATTTTCCTTAGGTTGTGTGGAGCCTTTATGCCTGATCTCACTGATAACATGAGAGAAATCACCTCTCAAGTGCATGCAAGATGAAATGGATTTGGCAGAGCCACTTGAGGGAGAAGAGGGGGCAGCAAAAAAAATTCCTTTACGAGGTGCATGGTGGGCTTCTGTTTTTAATCTCTTGCTTGCGTGGGAAGACTGTATTGGTGACTTTGCAGGGGAAGTTGGGAAAATTGGGTTAACTAGTGGAGGAGGAGTAGGTAGAGACAAATTGGGCTAGCCATGATGTTGGGAGACTATCGGGTGGACAATCTCTTGCCATCCATCATTTTCAAGGACTTCAGGTTGTAATGAGACATGAGGGGGAACTGGGATACTAGGGACATGCAGGTCTTGGAAAGGATGTGCTTCTATCCTAGGTTGGACCACTCCTTGTCCAATCCAGTTGAAAAATCTAGCTTGGAATAGTTGGTTCAAATCTTGTGGGTATACATCAAAATGTATAGAAAACCTTGGCCTTCTAGGGCCCATGTTCCAATTTTCTCTTCCCCTATTATTTCGACCATGACTTCCTCTGCTGAAGAAGCTCATTCTTGTACGCATTATTTATTAGCAACTAGTTTTTTCAACAAACCATACATGACATCTCTTTAAATATGAAACAAAGTTTGGCTCAACAACACATCAGACTCATGCAATCCAATCCATAAAAATCGTTTAATACTTGTCAATTAGTAGGGGGTGAAAAGGGTTCTAGGATATATGAGGGATTGTATTGAGCGAAAAGTGGTAAAATGAAGGGGGTAATTATGATTACTACTCAACAAATCATCAAACAACCAATTGTGTTGTAATAAAAAAACATATCAACTGTAACTCATCTCTGTGCCATCCTTCAAGTGCTACAATACAAAGTATTCATTTAACTATAATTTAATTTTAAGAACAAGGCATGAATAATGAATCTGGGAAGCTGAGGGGATTTGTAATGCGTGGAAAAGTGAGAGAATGGCATGGAAATACCGAATATTGTTCATAAAACAAATCAAGTAAAACATAACTCTGTACTAAACTCAATACAAAAAATACCAACACCATATCAACACTCACTATGTATCAAACTGTTTTTTGTGACATCATTTAAATTTTTCAAAACTTCTCATTTAGAACAGTCTGTGCAATCATACTCTTAATCCAAACAAATTTCCATTCAACAGTCCTTTTAAGAAAATGCTTGGTCTTTCATTTCTTTGCTTTCCTTTTAAGAATTTAAAGAAAATACACAACAACATTGCTACACCTCTATCCCATAATGAATCACTATAAAAATATCATACAATTTCTATCAATTCATAATCGTCCAATTAAAACATATGCACAGGTCCCTTTCCCAATCAAACAGACTTCCAAAACATGCCCGATTACATACATTATTCATCATATCAACCAATAAGTTTTTGCAACAGAACGATAGTCAACATAAAACTTCGAAACTCATCATTTTCATTGTAACCATTTCCAGTATGCATGATGATTCAATAATATATACACAGTGAACATAACCAAATACACACAGTCACCATTTCCATAATTAGTTATAACCCTGATCGGGCCTAGAGGAACACACAAGTGTTTCCAATTTGCAATTAAGATCATGTTGTGAGGACACAATGAGTGGAAACATAATGAGAAGGAGGCATCCCTCAACTGCATATTATTACTCATTCCCAATCATAAATTTTCAACAAATTTAATCATAGAAAGATGAGATAGGGATTCGACAAAAAATTCCATAACCACTCCAATTGGTAAAACAATCCTTGACAACCAAAATATGCTCGAACGAAGCAGAACAGTTGTGGATTTAAAATCAGACTCTATCACAACAAATATAAGGAGACAATAAAGAGTGTGCTCATTCATCAATATCACAGAGAACTGAGGTCCTCAGAGAACTATTGACCACATGAAAAAACCCTTTCGATACAGACTCAATAGTAAGCCATGGGGTTTCCTTATAACTCCCAGCCTGGGCAATGGAACAAAAATTAGTCACAGAGGAAACAATGACAGGTAGGGTAGAAAAAAGGATGCACATAGTGTGTTTAATGTTTGTAGAGGAGAGGAGAATGTCCACTCAACAGTGACAGTTATAGGGAATACACAGAGATATAACCTCTATATATTTTCTTAAGAGCCAAACCATTTGACAACAATATCGGTGAGGACTAACACTAAGGCATAAATTATATCAAGCCATAAAAAATGGTATATATCAACATTATGGCCACCCTAAGACCAATTCTTTAGATACTTTGGTGCCAAGACAATGAGAATGAGCCCATGACCATGAATCTGGTATAAAAAATACACAACAACCAACTAGCAATCTGAATGTGACTGGATAGGGTTATACTCATGACTGTGAGGAAGCAACTGACAAGAATACATAGAGTGAAACCCTCCATCATTTTAACACAGAGCATTATATAACCAATCCACTTATTATCAACAAAGAACCACCACAATTTTAGCCAACAGAGAAGCCAACAAATGTACAAATCAAACATAACACCAATTCTTTTGTTTGCAATCTGAACAATTACACAATCATCTCTGAGAGAAATAACACGCATTGACACAATTGAAAATATCAAGAACACAAAAAGACAGGAATTACTGAGCCATTTTTTGTTCATACACAGAGTGTAATTCATGGATGGGATGAAAAAGAACCATACCTATAATAGACAGGTTAAAAGGGCGAGTTGGTCGAGCGTTTTCTTCCCAAGCCTAAAATGCGGAGCTTAACCACCAACAGACAAAAATGCAACAAAGAATGATACTAGGGTGATGGATGATGGGGGGAGTATGGAGTGACGTGCATTTACTACACGTCACTTTCATCTCCTATCCTATTCAATTCCTAAGTACAAGACAACCAACATTCACCAATGCATTAAACCATGTAATCAATTTCCAAACCATTGAAATCTGCAATGATATTCCTTGCCCAATGCGTGACCCAAAACATTCACATTAACCTTTTCCAATCTTTCATGCCATACCATATGCGTTGAAATGTTATATGCACTCAAAATAAACCAAATGGAAATCAAATAGCCACTAACCGACCATATAATAGCTAGGACTAACACTAACGTCTTTTACCTTTTCATATGCATATAATCCTTAACATAACTCAAACATAGATCCTTTCCTTTTAGGATGTTTTTCATAAGTTTCTTTTCTTTGTTTTGGTTATTTTATTAATAACATGTTTCTTTTGTGTATGTGGCTAGGTAGTAGATCACGATGATTTGTGACATGATCAAATATAGTGACTGTAAATATATGCCTATCATAACATAAAAATAATGCTTTGAATTGCAGAAACATTTCATAAAATGCATCCTCCACATGTTACTATGTCAAAATGAAACCAACACTGCATTGTCAACCATATAGGACTATGTAAGCAGCACTGCATCGAAACAACAACAAAAAATGTGTGATATGTCTATATTTGAGCCTCCAGTCTACAAGGGGGTCCCACCTACTAGTATTATATTGTTAGCATAGTTTACGTAATAGGGCTTAAGCAATACTTTGCGGGTGAAATTCCTCGTTGCAATTTTAATCGTCAACACATACATTTTGTGTGCAATATTAATGCTGATGAATCCCACCGGTGAATGCCTCAGGTATGGGTTTCAATCCAACCTTTTCAATCGTGGAATGTGAAGAGTTTATTTCCCGATTATTATCCATTTGTCTTAATTATTAAAACTTTATGAAGACAATGTTTTGTAAAGGCACTCAAGTTTTCTAAGATCCACTTTCCTCTCTTAAATACTAAAGTTGAACTATGAGGAACTACAATTTTCCAATCATTAATTTTGGGTGTTAAAGGTATCATACCCCACTTGTTTTCAAAATTCTAGTCACTTTGAAATAACTGTCGAGTTAGTCACATTAAGTGGTGGCAAGATAGGTCTACCTTTATATTTTTACCTCTTATGTTGTAATTTCACTGGTACGTATTGATTCCAATTGAAAGACAAAAGGATTCTTGCAGTTTTTGGCAATTTCTCCATCCCCTAATGAACATGCAAATTTTGGAGTTACTTTATCTTCCAACAAACAAATTAAGCATATAATTAATTGTAAGGGTTGGTCTTGAATTAATCCTTTATTTCACATTTGTAAAAGATAAAACTATATAGTTCGTAATATTTTATGCATATCCATGAGATTTTTCTTGTTATTTGTTACCATCTAAAAACGAAAATCACAACTTGACGTCGATGTTAATACAAGTTTATTATAAATAATTTTTGGTATAGAATTATATAAGATAATAAATAATCTAAATTAGTTAATGATCAAGTAGTTAATTATAATGTTATTTTGTTATTTTGTTATTCTATTCCATATTAATTGGTATTAGGGTAATCTCTTATTCCTTGTTGGATTGATAAAAACAAAAATAAACATGGTTGTATAAATAAATAAAAGACTATGAAATCCTTTTCTCACAAATCTATGGAAGAATATAAATTGAGAGAGGGGAACTTGAGGATAGTCGATTACCCTCATGACTAAATGACAATATCTCTCCAAATTGACAAGGGAGAAAGTCTAAGTACTAGACAAACTTGTAATACCCCAAGGCCAAGCCCCAACTGAATTATGAACATGCTTTATAGGCTGGTGACACAAGCGATTATAAGCTAGAAGGATTATGAGATGATTAGGCCATAGAGCCTAGATGTTAAGGCTAGGGAGCCTATTTTTGTATATGTAAACACTCATATCATTAATAAAATACATCGTTGCATGTAGACCGACCATGATAAAAGAGTATGGGGGACTAAGCTTCGCTAGGAAGGGAAAGGGAGGGCTAAGAGACTTGGGAAAAAGGGTTAAGCTTGAAGGCTTAACTCTAAAATAAATACTATATTATTGTTTCCTAAAGACTATGGGAGGATAATTGTTTTATCCTGAGTCTCATGGAAGAGGGAATGAATCCCAAGTGGAGAGAAACAAGCTCCAGGAGATCCATGTGTCAACCATGGCACATGCAAATACAGGTGGGGGGAAATAGTATGTTTGGGGATCTTTTCCCCATTCACTCAAGGATTCATGCAGGCATTGATCCATCCCATCCATTTGTAATATCCCTAAGGCCAAACCCAATTGTAAATGTAAATGAAAATGTACTTAAGTTGGTGAGTTGTATGACATCATTTTATATGCACATTTCATGGTATAGTGTGCGCATGTACTGCACAACAAAAGGAGGAAGTGTGCACATTCCTGGATACAGTGAACAACAAATTGAGTGTGCACACTTGTGAGGCAAGCAAGCCTTTGTGTATATGCTATGTTTTATAGGCCGGTGAGCTAGTTATTATAAGCTAGGATGCTTATGTTTTGATTAGGCCAGAGAGCCTAGATGTTAAAGTCCGGTGCGTCTATTTTAGTACATGTCTCATAATTAATATAAATACATCATTGCACGCAGAACGACCATGATAAAAGAGATTTGGGACTAAACTCCATTGGTTAGGGAAAGGGAGGGGCAAAGTTAAGGAAAGGGGATAAGCTAGGGAGATTAAGCCAAAAAGGAATATTATATTAATATTTCTTAAATATGAAGTATGGATAATTATATTATCCTAAGTTCTAAAGCTGGGGACAAGTGGGCCAAAGTAGCTCCCAACATGACAAGTGTCAAGTTGGGGACATGCATACATATTGTTGGGACATAGTTCATTTCCTATCATATTTTCCATCATTCCTTCCATCATTTAGTCAGGCAGTCAATCATCCATGAGTATTCACACCCATTGAGATATCATTGGTATCTCATGACTATACCTGAACCCGTATCCATCACCATTTTGTGTTGGTGTGTCTGGTTAGCTTGGGAGTTGGACTGAAGAAGCGAGTTTTCAAGCCCCTGAGAAATTATCTGGGTGAGAGAGTTGATGGGGATTTATTTCCTGAAGGTGCTGTACTGTAGCTAAAATTCTCTGATACTTTCTGTTCGGCTTGTTGTTGAATCCCGAAAAGGAAGTGGGGTAGTCGAAGGACTATTGAGCAGAGAAGGGGCACACTTCCTGGGTGGGACAGACATGTGGGGAATGAGGGGTTGTAGGCTGTTAGTTGAGTGAGCACATGTGACAAAGTCTTTCCTGTTGTCCATGATCCTTTAGCCTGGTTAGGAATCCCTTTACCCGAGTGGAGTTTAGTCCCATCTCGGGGGTGACTCACTATTGAGAGTGATGAACAGTGTGGTCTAAGTCTGGGAGGTTCGTGGAAGGTCTGCATGCAGTTGGTGATATTCTCACAAAGATAAGTGTCAATTGTGTGATTAATTTACATGCAACATTGTTATTTACGTGTTTAATTTTATGGGTTTATCCTATTCATGATTATAACTGTTTATATGTTTATGGGTATTTATTGTATATGTTGCATGTTTATGTTATTATTATTTTAGTGTGAATCCATGCATTTATGAAATGTATTTGTCTATTTACTTTTTACATGTAAAGCTTCCACACATGTTCTCTGTGCATATGTTTTAATTGCATGCAGTTAGAAAAAATTATGTGGCATAGCTCAGTTGGTTGTTGGGTGTGTTACAATATGTTTCGTAGAGAGAACAAGAGAGTTATCTGGCATAGTGTGGCCCAACATGGGTGGTCGGGGACATTACAAATTTGTATCAGAGATACAATTTTCAACACTGAGCCTGGATGGGCTGAACAAGTTAAGTTGAAGAGAAATTTCACAGAGGATTTATTTCAAAGTGGCCAAATTTCGAGTTGCAGAGCGTCCAGCTACAATATGGTACAAAAATTGGGAAAAAGCCCCAATTTCAATTGGTAAATTCATGGGGAAATTGAGAAATTTGTCCATGTGGTAAGATATTATTGATTTAATATCTGTTATAGTAAATTCAAACCTGGAATTGGTCGAATTTGAAGTTACAGTGAAACCATGACTAGTTGGAGTGAGATTAGTAAATAAAATTCTCAATTCGTGAATTGATTTTAGGGAAATTTGTTCCAAAAATGTCAACAGACAACGATTTGTTGTTCCAGAGGTTGAATTGGTTTTTTCGGGGAGAAATTGAATGAATTTCGTGGTTGCATAATGTTTATGGTAAATTGGAAAAAGCTAGGAAAAAGCCCCAATTTCTGCAGTGGAATTCACGAGGATTTGATGCGCATAAAGGTGAATGTGCACAGGTGGGCGCACTAAAAATGCATGATGCATAGTGGAAAGCTTGTGATAGGTAAAATCCGGCACTACATGACAAGATATTGGCATGCTGGTTCACACGCTAAATTTCAGTGCCGCATGGAAAAATGTTAGTGTGCGGGTGTGCGCGCTAAATTTTGGTACCGCGCAAAAAAATAGTGGTTTCCTGGTGTGTGCGCTAAATTTTGGCACCGTGCAAAAAAATGTTGGTGTGCAGCTGCGCACGCTAAATTTAGCATTGTGCAGTGTGCATATGCATAAGAAGTGTGTGTGGTGTGGAAATTCATAATAATGGTGTGCATGGTGCATGCAAGTATTGGCATAGTGCAGTGGAGTTTGGTAGTTGTGCACACAATGTGAGTATATGTTGTCGCACGATAGTTTTGTTAATGGTGCGCGCAGAGTTTTGGTGCGCAGTGGAGACATACTAAACTATAGCATGGTGCAGTGTGTTGAGTGAAATGCAGATGGAATATCAGTGCATGGTACAAAAACTGTGTGGTGGATACCATCACGGGATACAAAAACTGTGCGCGGTGGATATTGGTGCACGACATAAAAGTAGTGCGTGCAAGTTAGTGGTGGGACAGAGAAGTGATACATAGTGGGTTTAAGGTGCCTGAAGAATGATTTACCTTGTGTTGTTGCTGCACATGGTAAATATGGGTGTACAAGTTTAAATTTGTGTGTGCGAATTCATTTGGAGGGCAAACAATAGCAAAAAATCAATGATTTTGTACGACGTTTTATATCATTTGAACGCCATCTTTTTGCAGCGTGTTTTTGAGGGCCTTAAGAGTGTTTTTAACAACTCAAAAACCATGAGACAAATGTATACCAAAGGTACACCTAATCTATGCATCTCAAATAAAAGATCCCGGATATATATTTCTAATGGTGTAAATTGTTCATCAAACAGATCTTTTTTGAGAAAGTTACAACGCAAACAATGGAGGGTAAATTTTATGACCCAACTAACTTCAAAGGGCCATAAATTTCTACTGCGGAATCAAATTGAGGTGTAGGAGAAGTCAATGGAAATATATTGAACCATAGAATATAGTCCCAGAGATGAATTAAATTTCTGGGCATGTTAAAGGTGTTTAATATGGAAAATCAGGTGTCTGTAACATTCCAAACCAAAAACACAAATTGGCCTAGAACTTCAATAGGTTGTAACTAGTAGCCCAGAACCTAGAATAAGGTGAAACTTGGAAAAAATGTCCATAATATGTTTATGCAGAAACCCATTTGAGATCATACAAAAATTTCAATGGAGTAGGTGCAAAATTGCATATTTATAGCGCAGAGTTGCGTTAAGTTGAAAAACAAACAAGAAAATTATTGGGGAAATTTCAAATGACCATGACTTTCTACTCTAAACTCAGAATTAAGCATGTGAGAAGGCATTGGAAAGGTATTGAAAAATTGAATCTAAATATCCACCCAAAAAATTTATTTGGGCATTCAATTTTTCAGGAAATTAGAGGATATTATTATCATATATTATTGAACCAAAATGGTTCAGATTTTCAGGAAATTGTTGAAACAGTTAGCTTGACAAAGTTTTGTTGGCTGCATATTTTGCAGAGTTAACAAAAAATAGATCAGATCAAGATCATCTTAGAGTCCAGAGGAATGGAAGAGGCACAGGGGAATTACATTCAACAAGATGAGAGCACAGGGATCGATGTCCATTTGGGCATTGAAGGAACAAACTCTAATGGACATGGAGAAGGAAGAGATGAAAACATGAATATGGCAGAGACCATTAAACATTTTTAGAAGGATTTCCAAAGCCATAAAGATGATAATGAAATTCTTATGAAATCCAAAGAGCAATGGGATGACTTCAACATGAAGTTATTGGAGAGATTAAACAGAATAGAAAAGAAATTGGATAAGGAGAGTGGCTCAAGCAAGTTGGGAAATCACAGGTGTCATGATGAGAAAAGAAAAGAAAGAAGTGTTAGCAAACATCACCACCACTCCCTGAGGAATTCCAATAAGATATCACATAGCAAATCAAGTCCATCCCCTGTTAGAAAGCATGAGAGGTCTGGGGTGGATGAACTGCGAAGATAAATGAACAAAATCGAACCTCCTACATTTGATGGTGAGCACAAAAAGGATGAAGATGCATAAACATGGATGTTGGGAATGAGAAAGTATTTTCAATTGCATAATTATTCTTCTAATGCAGAAGGTAGAATTTCCATCTATCAAATCAAGGGAAAGGCATCCATGTGGTGGGATCAGCTTGTGCAAGTGCAACACATTAAAGAGAAAAGTGTCACTGGGAGGGAAT
>JASDQU010171413.1:0-15746 GCA_032191745.1 Picea mariana
CCAGGGATTCTTCCACTCGAGTTCAACAGAGGGATTCTGGTTCAGAAAATGTGCACACGGGATTTCTCAGAGACAGACACAGACTCCATGCTCACGGGACAGGGTGTACATGTATTCTTCAGGACAACAAAGGCTTTCCTCTCTGCATCAGGATTACACGCAGGTCTCTTGCAGACTGGCTTACACGGCTCTCGCTCAAGTAGTCGGGTCGAATGGATGCCAACCCCCCCCTCACGACTTTCTTCATTGGTTTTATTTGCATGCACCAGGGTTGACACTTGTCACCTTGGGAACTGCATGCATTCCATCCGTATGCCTTCCTTCCACCACTTGGGAAATCACATGTCCTTCCAAAAGGACTTAGGATAAAATAATACGCACATGGCTCTTTTTGGAAATAATATTAAAATATTATTCCAGGCCTAATCCCCCTAGGCTTAGCCCCTAGGCTCAACACTCAGCCCCCTTTCCCACCTTCCAGCCCCTAATTCCTTNTCTGCACTGGCGGTGTTTATATTTTATTAATTGATCTGCATACATACAAGTACATCAACAGGCTCCTGGCCTTCAACACTTAGGCTCCCTGGCCTAACAAACACATAAGCCTACAGCTTATACAAAACTTGACTCACCAACCTATAGAACACATTTACAATTCTTTGCATAAAACATGATCTGTAACGGGGCTCGGCCTTGGGGACACTACACTGTGAGTCATTAGATCTCACATATCAAAGAGAAGGTTAAAGGGAGTGTCTTTCGATACTCAAAGCTCAGGAGGAGTAATGACCATTGGATGAGAAGCAACAAGAGTTGTTGATCCCCCTTTGCAGTGGAATTTCGACATTTTGGCATTTTGGGGTTCGACATTTCAGGGATTCCGATTACAAGGAGCCAAGGCACTTTGCGTTGAAACCCCCGAAGTCGTGAAATGTGACGTGTCTTTGGAGTAGGGTTGTGATCATGAAGGAAGCCATCACAAGGATCGAGATTTGGTCAGGGACCAATAGCTGTTGAGTCCATTTCGACATTTAGGCATTTCGGGGTCCGGGAAGTAGAGGAGGCAGTGATTTGGGGTCGAGAGTCATGAACTCCTAGTACACAGAATCCCAAAAGGCCATTGATCTCACCAAAGGAGAAATTTCGGAATTCGAGGCATCATAAGGGAAGAGGAATGATTGTTGGTTGTTCTCTCAAGTCTCGAAAAGCTTAAATTAGTGGGCAACAGGTGGCATGTGCTTGTCGTATTGAAGGAGTCAACCTTCGGTAATGTTTCAAGTTTCGGAGGTTGAAGAGTCGAGGGAACTTACATCAGGATTCACGAAGTCGCGAAATCCGAAATTTCCTTTTCGGAAAAGTACCGATCATATTTGTTGGTCAGGAGTGAAGGTAGGAGCTAGTGGGAGCTAGGCTCTATTTCCGAGTTCGAGGAATGGAGTGACCAGTGGTTGGGGTTGCTGCATTTCAAACTCCCAGTTACCAAAATCCCGATATAGCGAGGACCATTGGATCGAGGGAGGCTCATAGCCGTCGATCTCGTCTAAGGGAGTGATTTCGGGTTTTGGGGTTTGAAGAGTCTAAAGACTCGACTCTCTTGCATCGTTGAGTCACAAAATGTGAAAAGTGTCTCTTGGTTTGGCCGGAGGTCATATCCAATGGTCGTGTGGAGGTGAAGACTCATGCCTGGTGCACGTTGTGTAGGTGGGGTTTTCATGAAGGACCTATGGATCGGATTCGTGGGGTTCTAGTGAGGGCCCGAAAGAACTGTTTCAGTTCTGCAGATTCAAAGAAGATCGATCTATGCAGATCTCGGCCTGAGGGTCGAGGTTTTGCGTTAGATCTCTTCCCTCCAACTACTCTAAAGTTATCCTATTGAATTAAAAGCTATAAACTACTAATATTTATTACAATAAGTATTTGTGACAGACAGATCAGATCGAATACATCGAATCTGTACTGCACTCAGCTTCATTAAAATAAAATACATTCTCCGATGTCCTCATGATATTATCTAGCTCTACAACATTTAATATGTTCTTTAATTACATTTACTTTCAAAATATTTGCATGATACACTTTCTCCAAAATTCAAATTTCTTCAAAATGTGCGCTAGTGCACAAAGTTGTCCTCTGCTAGTGCTTTCCTGGTGATGCTCCTGCATCATACTCCTCTGGCTAAACATTCATGGACTCTTTTCCATGAGCTCATGTACTGATCTTCCATTCTTTTGAATATCTGCTTCTCTTACCCAATTGATATCTTCTATTGGTCGTCCCTTCCACTTTACCAAATATTTAAAATATGTCTTCCTTTTGGTCTTTTTACCAATTCGTTGATCTACGATCTGCTCCATCTGTAGATTTTCTACTACATACATATGATTTTTACAATGGATATCCTTTTGATATTCAGGTCCTCCAGCTCCACCTTCCTTGTAAGGATACATGTCTTCAATGTTGAATATGGGTGATATTCCCACATCTTCTGGGAGCTCTATCTCATAAGAATTCTCACCAAATTTTCTTNCCTTAGGAACCTCTCCTTACTAATTTGTTATAGAACTTGATCTCTAACTTCAAATTGAATATTCATCCTATGTTGATCAACTTTGTGTTTGTATTCACTGCTACTCTTCTTCAAGTGCTCCTTGATCTGATTATGAAGCTCCTGCATTTCTGCAGCGAAGTCTTCGGCTCCATTGCTTCTAAATTCACTTTTCTCTAGATCTCTTAACTCTGACACTCCCCTCAGATTCATTCCATACACTATCTGAAATGGACTTTTTCCAGTACTTCTGTTCACTAAATCATTATATGCAAACTCTGTTTGTGCTAGAATCTGATTCCACTAGCTATGATGTTCCGTGACCAAACTCCTCAACAAATCTCCTAAACTTTGATTCACCACCTCAGTCTATCCATCTATTTGAGGGTGATATGTAGAACTAAAGGATATTTCTATTCCTAGCTTCTTCCACAATGTTCTCCAGAAATGACCAACAAAATTGGTATCCCTGTCTAAAACAACAATCCTGGGAAATCCATGGAGTCTTACAACTTCCTTCAAAAATAAGTTAGCAATGTGTGTTGCATCACTAGTCTTCTGGCATGGGATAAAGTGTGCCATCTTTGAAACCTTTCCACTAACACAAATATGGAATCACTTCCTCTTTGTGTTCTTGGCAATCCCAACATGAAATCCATGCTTATTGCATCCCAAGGCCTCTCTGGAATAGGCAATGGTTGATACAACCCAGTATTATGCTTCTTCCCCTTTTCATACTGGAAATTAGATATGTTCAAAAACCTTTTCATGTATTCTCTCATACCTAGCCAATAATATGAACCGTTCAACTTTGCAAACGTTTTTTCATCGCCAAAATGTTTGACTAAACCTCCACTATGCTTTTCCTTCAACAAATTCTCCCTCATCGAACACTTTGGTATGCACAACTGGAATCCTTTGAACAACAACCCATCCAAAATAAGATATTCGACAAAGTGGATTTTGTCTCTGATCACATGATTCACACATGCTTCATATGCTTCCTTTAAATATGGATCATTATGATACATTCCTTTAAGGTGGTCAAAGCCCAAGGTCTTCACTTGAAATTCCTGCAGAATTAGACATCTCCTTCTCAATGCATCAACAACCTTTTTAGAATTACAAGAAATATGTTTAATGACAAAAGTGAAATTTTCCATAAACTCTATCCACTTGGCATGTCTTTGGTTTAACTTCTCTTGTCTGGTTATGATTTGTAAAGCCTGATTGTTGTTATACAAAACAAACTCCTTCGGAACGAGATAGTGCCTCCACTTCTTCAAGGATTGAATTATGGCATAGAAATATTTATCATATGTGGAGTGTTTTATCTTAGCATCATTCAGATTCTCACTGAAATATGAAACAGTTCTATTATCTTGCCTCAAGACCGCTCCAAGTGAAACTCCACTCGCATCACATCTCACTTGAAATGTCTTTCCAAAATTCGGTAATACCAGAATCAGTTGTTTTGTTATCTTCTCCTTCAATATGTAAAGCTCTTTTCATCCTCTTCTGTTCATTTGAAAGACTTATGTCTCTTCTTCACTGTGTCCATCAGTTGTGCACCAATCTCACTGAAATTTATGCTGAACTTACGGTAAAAACTTGTTAATCCATGGAAGCTTCTTACCTCAAATATACTCCTTGGTGACGACCATTATCTGATTTCTTTCACCTTTTCGGGATCCATCTTCAATTCATTAAAATAGATCACAAAACCCAAATAAATGAGCTCTGTCTTCATGAAAGAGGATTTCTTTAAATTTATCAGAAACTTCTTCCGTTGCAACCTCTTCATCACTAATGCTAAGTGCCTAAAATGCTCTTCTTCAGTTTTACTGAAGACTAGTATATCATCCAGATATACGATCACAAACTTACCAATAAAATATTTCAACACTTCATTCATCAACCTCATAATATTACTTGGGGCATTCGTTAAGACAAATGGAATAACAAGTCATTCATACAATCCCTCATTTTTCTTGAAGGTTGTTTTCCACTCATCACATTCTCTCATCCTTATCTGGTGATATCTACTTTTCAATTATATTTTTGAAAAATAGTTCACTCCACTTAAACAAGACATTAAGTCATCCATGCTCGGCAATGGAAATTTTGTACCTAATGGTGATATTATTTATGTCCCTTGAGTCTATATGCATTCTCCATTCTCCTTCCTTCTTTGGACTCAACGCAGTCGGTATTGCGCATGGACTCAAGCTTTCCCTTACCAAACCTTTGTCTAAAAAGTCTCGAACTTGTCTTCTCACCTCCTCATTCTCTTGAGGTGTCAGTCTATACATTTCTTTGTTTGGCAGGCTTTCTTCTAGTATCAAGTCAATGTGACGTTCGATACTTCTGATAGGTGGCAATGAGCTCGGAAAATCATCCACTACTATATCAACAAAATTCTCTAACAGCTCCTGAATTTCCTCAGGAAAACATTCCATAGAATTACTTGTAAGGATAACTTCCGACTTTCTCACTACAACGAACTTCATCTCTTGTTCCTTCTTAACTTCACTTAGGAGTTCCTTCCCACTCATGAGAAGTATGCTCGTGTTGGCTTCTTCCTTCACTTTATTCTCTTTAATTGTAAGCAACATATGTGTCCTACCATTCTTTTCCAAAGTATAAGTATTTCTTCTCCCATCATGAATGATGTTCCTTTCATACTACCATGGTCTTCCAAACAAAACATGACATACATCCATGGGAATCACATCAAATAGAATTTCATCTCTATATCCTCCTATTTTAAATTCAACCAGGCATTGTTTAGTGACTGTTACTTGATGACCCTTCTACAACCATGAGAATTTATATAGTGTCTGATGTACAGTCGTCTCTAGCTCCAATTTCTCCACCATCTCCTTGGATACTAAATTATCAGTTCTTCCACTGTCAATTATCACCTTGCATACTCTATCTTTAGTTTTGAAAGTTGTCCTGAACAAATTGTTCCTCTACATCGGATTTTCAACCTTTGGCTTTGGCTTTAAGATAAATTTCTTCATCATCAAAGATCTCCCATATTCTATGCCTTTTACTTCAATATCTCGCTTCTACGCTTCCGAAATGTGAGCTTCACCTCCTTCTTTCTTTCTCTTGGGAGATTCCCAAGACATGTGTCCTACCTTTCCACAACAATAACACTTTATCTCCCCTCCTCTACCTCTTCCTCTTCCTCTAGGAAAAGTGTTTCTACCACCACTCTTCCTTCCTCGAGAAATTCCTCCTCTCTCAGAGTGTCTATGTGGTTTCTCTGCCCCACCTTCAGACTTCTGTGTCTTTTCATGGGAAATTCATTTGCCTCTGTTCAAGATTCTACCTTTGTTTTGTTGACTCCACTTCCTGGCCAACTTCTCCTATTCTTTCAGTGAAATCTGATACTCATCCTCTATTGTCCTTACTGTCATCATGTTGATTTCATCTTGAACTTCATATCTCAGGCCATTGATGTATCTGGCAATTTTTTCCTTGTCTCTCTATTTTTGTCTAGCCCTGATGTTTAGTATGTATAACTCCTCTATGCACTCCTTCATAGTCATTCCTTTCTACCTCAAGTTCTATAACCTCCTAAACATATTTATCTAGTAGTCCTTGGGTATGAATTTTTCCTTTATCTTAGCTACCATTCAATCCCAACTCTTAATCTTTTGTTTTCATTTGCTTCTCCTATCAACTTGCAGTTCATCCCACCACAGTGCTACATGCCCTTTCAACCTAGTGACAACATGTTTCACATTTTTCTCCTCATCGACATCTTCATAGTCGAAATATTTGTCCATTTATCGTATCCAATCAAGCAATTATTCGACATCTAAATTAACTTCATACATTGGGATTTCTATCTTTTCTCTAGCTCCAAAATTAACAACTTCTTTCAGCAAGCACTCTTCTGCAGCATCCTCCACTACAACTTCTTCAAATTCCATTTATTCATTCTCTGCATCATTGATGTCTCTAGCATCAGGTGCTCTTTTTGTGTTGTTTCCATGGCATCCATCCTTTCTTTGATTTCTCTCATCTCCCTTACCATAGCTCTATTTGCTACAAGAAGCTCCACACATATCCTAGGTGACATTGTGATGATGTACCTGATACCACTCGATGATATTAGCCTAATTCTCTATATCCTTTGCCTACATAAATCAATTATGTTAGGCTCTGATACCACTCTGATTGCAACCCCCTCCTTTATCTCCTAGGGATTTTGTGACCTCTCGATCTTGGATCTTCAAACTCTCTGAAATGAATTGATTCTTTGGGCCTTCAACATACCCTGATAAATTTATACACTCACAGGTCCCCTTGATGTCACGTGAAAGTTCAGACTACATGAAACTCCTCTCTTTGATGCTTAGCAACACCAATTCATGAGCACTAGTATCGTGCTATACTCCTTCTCCTCTATGACTGTGGGATATAACCTTAGGTCAAACCTTCGCCACTTTGGGATTCATGGATATTACAACCTCCTCCTCTATTTCCTCCTGAAACACTTTTCTCTGAATTCATGGGTCTCTTCCACATGTCCCCCTATATATGATGGTCTAGTTGTACTTCAGGTTTCACAACTTCCTGAAACTTCACTCACTCCATACTTACTTCCTCTGGACCTCTAACTCCCAGATTCTTTAATCTGTTGCCATGTTCCTTCTCATAGCCAACGGTTAAGATTCGCCTCACGAGTTTGTGAGTTTGCGACTTCAACGATCCCACCTCTCTATCACTTCAAAATACTCCAAACTCTGAAATGTCGAAACACCTCTCAGTCAATTTTCCATGCAACTCCCTAGATCTAACGGTCTGGAATGACTCCTATCCCTCCTGAATGGATCTCTCTTTGCTTAATCTAGTAAATCTCAAAGGACTCTTCCTTTTGAATATTTCTTGACACTCTTCCTCATGAGCTTGTTCTTCCGTGAACTCTTGTCTCCTTAGAATACTCCTTTCGACACTTAGTCAAATTTCATCCTGTGAACACCTTGCAACAGGTTCTCCTTTGAAATCCAGCCACTTTGTGGGAAAATTCAGCTACTCCTCCTAAGCTTCTGGGTAAGAAGACTCGATCATGCATTCCTTGTAGACAACTTCCTTCAAGCTTGCTAGCAGGAAAACCCCCCCTATGGATACACTAGGGTTTATAATGTAGGTAGAACAATAATTGTTTAAAAGTATCCTACTTCTCTAACTACCCCAAACATACCCCATACTTATGAAAGAAAAGTAAAATGAGAAGGATCAGGTAACTGTACCTTTACTCCACATCTAATGACGATCCTCTCATGCTTGAAAGCTTCATTGACTGCAAACCTCCTCCCAAGGATGGCTTGCATTCAAAGATAGACAAACAAAAAGCTACAAGCATACATTTCATACATAAATAAGGGTTAGATGTTAGAATAAAAAAATATATCAAATGCAAACATTCGACACATCATGTTTTGGGATAGGAAAAATACTTATTTCATTGATAATACAATGATCACTTACAACCAAAGTCGGCTACTGTTCCTCGAACTTGGTCCAGGCTCCTCTTCACCAAGCTCCAAGTGCACCTTCGTGTATCTTTCTCCTCTCAACCTTCTTCTTGGGGAATGAAATGGGTTCTAATGGAGGAAAAAGGAAAAAATGAGGAATTCTGAGGCAATTCTCACAACAAGGTTGCAAATGCTTGGGGTAAGGAGGGGATGTGAAACAGACACAGTTTCATTGTTCTTATGTCTAGATATGGAATGAGACCCCAAAACATAATTTTTTATGACAAAAGGATGGTTATTCAGTTGGGTGATGGGATATAGGTGGTGGATTAGTTGGGAAACTACCCAATAGCCCATAATCTCAACGAATTCCTTTCAACTTTTTAATTTTTTAAACTTTTACAAGTATACATGGGTTGTATTGGTGCAGCATGCATATGTACGTAGGTTGTAGTGGTGCAACAAGCATATGTATGTGGGAAGTATTGGTGCAGGGTACATACATCTTCAAAAAAAGAGTTTTTAATAAGAGGAACTCAATGATGTCTTGGAAAAAATTGCAAGTAAGAGGGCCAAATTCCAGGTATTCATATGTGGAGAAATTTAGGGTTATAACAAAGATATCTCTCCAGAATTCCCTGAGTCAAAGTGGACTCTATCATGCACACCTTGCAAACACTATGTACTCCTTGCAGGCATAAGTTCACTTTATCTTTTCTGAGCTTATGAATCGAAACAGACTCTGTCAATGCACTCCTTGTGGACACTATGCACACTTGCACTTGCTCATAGAAGAGAAACAATTGAAACTTATCTAAGTCTTCATAATTTCGTAAATTTAGCCATGTAAATGCATGCATAAACACAAGAAAAAGAAATAACAGAGAATTCCAAATAAACAGAAAGTCTACCATTCATTCATTCAAATAGATGCATCGACACCACACATTTGGGACAATGCTCCTTTGTTATATTCATTCAACTGAAATATACATATTTTCATACACTGCTTCTTGATAATTTTACACTCTCGACTATAATGGAGACAACTCTCAATAACTAGAGTGCCAACAACAACAATTTTAGCAATTTTCTCTGGGAAACAATACAAAGCTTTATATAAGAGGTCTCTTTGATCTCTTCCCTCCAACTACTCTAAAGTTATCCTATTTAATTAAAAGATATCAACTACTAATATTTATTACAATAAATATTTGTGACAGACATATCATATCGAATACATTGAATTTGTACTACACTTAGCTTCATTAAAAGAAAATACATTATTCGATGTCCTCGTGAGATTATCTAGCTCTACAAAATTTAAGATGTTCTTTAATTACATTTCCTTTCAAAATATTTGCATGATACGCTTTCTCAAAAATTTAAATTTATTCAAAATGTGCACTAGTGCGCCTGGTTGTCCTTTGCTTGTGCTTTGCTGGTGATGCTCCTACATCATACTCCTCTGGCTAAAAATTCATGTACTCTTGTCCATGAGCTCCTGTACTGACCTTCCATGCTTCTGTATATCCACATCGCTTACCCAACTAGCATATTCTATTGTTCGTCCCTTCCACTTTACTAAATATTCAAAATATGTCTTCCTTCCAGTCTTCTTACCAATTCGTTGATCTACGATCTGATCCATCTGTGGATTTTCTACTACATGCATATGCTTTTTCCATTGGATCTCCTTCTAATCTTCGGTTCCTATGGCTCCACCTTCCCTGTAAGGACACAGTTCTGCAATGTTGAATATGGGTGATATTCCCACATCTTCTGGAATCTCTATCTCATAAGAATTCTCACCAAATTTTCTTAGGATCTTGCACAGTCCTATCTTTTTCAGCTTTAGTTTATTATATTTTCCCCTCGTGACCTCTCCTTCCTAATAGGTGCTATAACTTGATCTCCAACTTCAAATTGAAGTTTCCTCCTATGTTGATCAACTCTGTGTTTGTATTCACTGCTTCTCTTCTTCAACTGCTCTTTGATATGATTATGAAGCTCCTGCATTTCTGCAGTGATGTCTTTGGCTCCAATGCTTCTAAATTCACTTTGATCTAGATCTCTTAACTCTGACACTCCCCTCAGATTCATTCCACACACTATATATGAATTTTTCATTGAATCACTATATGCAAACTCCTCTTGTGTTAGAATCTGATCTCACTGGATATGATGTTAAGTGACCAAACTCCTCAACAAATATCCTAAAATTTGGTTCACCACCTCAGTATTTCCATCTGGATGAGGGTGATATGAAGAACTAAAGGATAGTTTTGTTCCCATATTCTTCCACAATGTTCTCCAGAAATGACCAACAAACTTGGTATCCCTGTTTGAAACAATAATCATGGGCAATCCATGGAGTCTTACAACTTCCTTGAAAAACAAGTTAGCAACGTGTGTTGCATCACTAGTCTTATGGCATGGGATAAAGTGCACCATCTTTGAAAACCTGTCCACTACCACAAATATAGAATCACTTCCTCTTTGTGTTCTCAGCAATCCCAACACAAAATCCATGCTTATTGCATCCCAAGGCATATTTGGAATAGTAAATGGTTGATACAACCCAGTATTATTCTTCTTACCCTTTGCATACTGGAAAATATTACATATTTTCACAAACCTTTTCATGTATGATCTCATTCTTGGCAAACAATATGAACCGTTCAACTTTGCAAACATTTTTTCATGGCCAAAATGTCTCAGTGATGGATTTGAACACTTTGGTATGCACAACTAACATCCTTTGAACAACAACCCATCCTGAATCAGATATTCTGCCCATTAGCTTTTGTCTCTGAGCACAGGATTCTCACATGCTTCATATGCTTCCTTGAAATCTGGATCATTGTGATACATTTCTTTAAGGTGGTAAAACCCCAAGGTCTTCACTTAAAATTCCTGCAGAATTAGACATCTCCTACTCAATGCATCAACAACCTTGTTAGAATTACCATAAATATGATTAATGACAAAAGTGAAATTTTGCATACACTTTATCCACTTGGCATGTCTCTGGTTTAACTTCTCTTATCTAGTTATGAATTGTAAAGCCTGATTGTCGCTATACAAAACAAACTCCTTCGGAACGAGATAGTGCCTCCACTTATTCAAGGCCTGAATTATGGCATAGAACTCTTTATCATATGTGGATTATTTTCTCTTAGCATCGTTCAACTTCTCACTGAAATATGCAGCAGGTCTATTATCTTGGCTCAAGACCACTCCAAGTGCAAATCCACTCACATCACATCTCACCTGAAATGTCTTTCTGAGATCCGGTAATACTAGAATCAATTGTTTTGTTATCTTCTCCTTCAATATGTTGAATATCTTCTTAGCCTTTTTTATCCATTTGAAAGACTTATGTCTATTTTTCACTGTATCCATCATTTGTGCACTAATCTCACTGAAATTTTTGATGAACTTCCGGTAAAAACATGCTAATCCATGGAAGATTCTTACCTCAAATATACTCCTTGGTGATGGTCATTCTCTGATTTATTTCTCCTTTTATGGATCCATCTTCAATTCATTCGAAGAGATCACAAAACCCAAATAATTGATCTCTGTCTTCATGAAAGAGGATTTCTTTAAATTAATCAGCATCTTCTCCCGCTGCAACCTCTTCATCACTAATGTTAAGTGCCTCAAATTCTCTTCTTCCGTTTTACTGAAGACTAGTATATCATCCAGATATAAGATCACAAGCTTAACAATTAAATATTTCAACACTTCATTCATCAACCTCATAAACGTATTCGGGGAATTCGTTAAGCCAAATGTCATAACAAGCCATTCATGCAATCCCTCATTTTTCTTGAAGGTTGTTTTCAACTCATAACCTTCTCTCATCATTATCTAGTGATGTCCACTTTTCAAATCTATTTTTGAAAAAAAGTTCACTCCAGTTAAACAATCCATTAAGTCATCCATCCTTGACAATGGAAATATGTACCTGATGGTGATCTTATTTATGGCCCTTGAGTCTGTACATATTCTCCATCATCCAATCTTCTTTGGACTCAACACAGTTGGTACTGCGCATGGACTCAAGATTTCCCTGACCAAACCTTTTTCTAAAAAGTCATGAACTTGTCTTTTTACCTCCTCATTCTCTTGAGGTCTCAGTCCGTATGCCGCTTTGTTCAGAAAACTACCTAATATCCTGTAATCTCAACGAATTCCTTGCAACTTTTTAGTTTTTGCAGATTTTGCAAGTATACACAGGATGTAGTGGTGCATCATGCGTACATACACGGATTGTAGTGGTGCAAAAAGCGTATGTACGTGGGTAGTATTGGTGTAGGGTGTGTACATCTTCACAAAATGATTTTTTAAGAAGAGAAACTCAGTGATGGATTGGAAAAAATTGCAAGTAAGAGGGCCAAATTCCAGGTATGCATATGTGGAGAAATTTAGGGTTATAACAAAGCTTTCTCTCCAAAATTCCCCGATTCAAAGTGGACTCTGTCACACACACCTTGTGGAAACTATGTACTCCTTTCATGCATAAATTCACATTATCTCTTCTGAGCTTATGAGTCAAAACTGACTCTGTCAATGCACTCCTTGCGGACACTATGCACACTTGCACTTGATTTTAGAAGAGAAACAATTGGAACTTATCTAAATATTCATAATTTCATACATTTATCCATATAAATGCATACATAAACATAAGAATAATAAATAACAGAGAATTACAAATAAACAGAAAGTCTACCATTCATTCATTCAGATAGATGCATTGAAACCACGCATTTGGGACAATGCTCCTCTGTTATATTCATTCAACTGAAATATGCATATGTTCATACACTGCTTCTCGGTAGTTTTCCACTCTCGACTATAATTGCGACAACTCTCAATAAATAGAGTGCCAACAACAACAATTTTAGCTGCCTTGTTGGCACAGGGGCAGACCCAGGGTTCAACTCTAACAGTGCAACAACAAGCCCTAACTACTAGCCCTTTCGGTAACACCTACAAAGAAGATGCAGTCTCATCCAAAGTAGAAATAGGGGGGTTGCAGGACACAGGTGTCTACAACCAGAGGAAATGCAAAGTGATTCCAAATACAATGCAAACAATCTAGATATTCGTTACCACTCTTATGCTAGCTCCACGAAGTTATATCTCTGATCTAACACAACAATGCAGTAACAGTATAACATATAACACATAACACAACATAAACCACAAGGACAATAATATATACATGGTTCACCCTCTCTCTAGGGTTACATCCACAAAACTGTGTTTCTTGATTTATTATATGAAAACATACAATTCTATCTGTGCACTTAGCTACAAATCTGTCTCTCTTTCTCTCTTTGTCTTCCCTCCATGTGCACCCAATTGTAGGGTTGATCTTCGCACCCAGTTGAAGACACATAATACAGAATCAATACAGTTATCAATAACAACAATAATAAACCATGAACATCGACCATAATAATATGAACGAACCTCATCCTAGGTCCTCTAGACCATTATTTATACATTACATGACTCTCAAACAACCGTAGACCGAAGTCTAGCTGTCACAACCCTAGATCCAAAACCCTAGGTGTCAAAACCCTAGGCCCACTTAACCCACATTTTCAGGGCTTCACCAACCTATCCTTCCTCCTTTTCCGCGAGGTGCTCCAAGGTATCTGTTGGTGTCTTCTTCCACTTGTTGAGTTGTCCATGATCTGTCTTCTTTGATGCTTTCATTCCTTGATCTTCTCTTCGAAACGAATTTTGTTTTCTTACTTTCCTTCTTCTTTCCTGCTTCTTTAACCACTTAGACCTTACTCAGTTATTGTGCCTTCTGAGCAGTTCGTACTTTTCCTTTCTTGCTTAATCTTCACTTCCTTACATAACCAAGGGCCAACAGGCCCCCAACACTCACATGTTACTCGTCCCGAGTCACTGCAATATTGTACCTTCTGTAATACTTCAACTACAGACTGCATGGAGTAGCCTATTCTTTCTTCTCTCTCCCTCCCCATCTTGTGCAGACTGTCTTTTTTATGTATGGTACCTAGTTTCAACTACATCTGGTACCTAGATCCCTCTTCCTTATATTTTACTAAGAGCTATGAGGCAGCTGGTTCTCACGAAACAACTTCAACCGACTTTCATTCACCAAAGCATCCTTCCATTCTCCCTTAAGAGTTTTCAACTGCGCAGATCCACCTTCTGTAACATAGGCAACTTCAAATGGCCCAAGCCAATGTGTCCTAAACTTCCCTGGATGCTTCATGAACTTGTTGTCATATAACAGTACCAAATCTCCTTGCTTAAATTCTTTCCTCTTGATATGTCTGTCATGGTAAGACTTTTCTCATTCTTTTTGTACCTTCTGGTGAAATCCTGCAATAAATTTGTCTTCCTCCAGTTTGATCAACTATGCAAGCCTATCTTGAACAACATTGGTGTCATCCATACCTGTAAATGTTGTAATTCTTAAACTAGGAACCAAATATTCCATAGGTACCACTGCTTCCAATCCATATACCAACTTGAATGGGGTCTGCGTTGTTAAATTTTTGCAAGTAGTTCTATAAGCCCATAATACTGTTGGAATTCTTAGATCCCAATCATCTCTGTTAACGCTGCAAATCTTGGTCAACACAACCTCTAAGATCTTATTGAAAGCTTTGCCTATACAATTTTCCTGTGGGTGGTATGGTGTGCTCTTCTGATGGTGAACTTCAAATTCCTAAGTCAAGGCTTCAATAGTTTTGTTGATGAAGTCTGTTCCTTGATCACTCATGAGTATCTTTAGGCATCCAAATCTGGTTATAGTATCCTCAAAGATGAACTGCGCAGCTATAGTTGCACTACATTCCTTAAGTGCTCTTGCTTCTGTCCATCTGGTCAAATAATCTATAGCAGTGATGATGTATCTAGCTCCTGTGCACTTCCCTGGTGGGTGGATAGGTCCCACGAAGTCAATGGCCCATTTATCGAATACTTGTAATGTTAACTGCAGTGCTAAAGGCATCTCATCCCTTCTGGAAGGATTTCCAACTCTTTGACACACATCACAGGCTCTGTAGTATTCCTTAGCATCCTTATGTAAAGTAGGCCATCAGAGGTCATCTTTGATAATATTCTGCGTTGTTGCATTCCTTGCATAGTGTCCTCCTGCGATGCCTTCATGTGCTTTTGCTAGAATCAATGGTCTTTATGACTCCATAACACATCTCCTCAAAATCTCATCTGGTCCCATCTTATATAACTCTCTGGTTATAAGTTGAAAGTCAACATCTCAGATGACCAACTGTTTCTTCTTCATGAATGTGTACTCGTGAGGTTCCATTCCTGTGGATAGGAACTGAACTATCTTAGTGAAGTGATCATCGACTTTTATGATGGCCAATAAATGTGCATATGGAAGTGTATCCTCCAGACTAGTAGGTTCCTCTCCATGTTCTGACCTAGATAAGTGGTCAGGTCCTTTATTCATTCTTCCTCGCTTAATCACAATCTCAAAGTCATACTCCTAGAATATTAGTATCCATATGCATATTCTTCCCCCCAACACTGACTTGTTGACTAAGTACTTTAATGCATAATGATCAGTGAACATCTTAAAATGTCCGCCCAACAAATAGTGTCTAAATTTCTACAACACATATACCATAGCCAAGCCTTCTCTTTCAGTCGTAGTATAGTTCCTTTCAACTGTAGAAAGA
>JASDQU010171415.1:3974-16703 GCA_032191745.1 Picea mariana
GATATTGAGAGAAATGCTTACGTTGGGCACCCAAGATATCAGAAAACTATTGCAGCTGTCAAGAGCCAATATTATTGGCCAGGCATGAAGAAAGAGGTTGTTGATTTTATTTCCAGATGTTTAGAATGTCAAAAAGTAAAGGTTAAGCATAGACACCCAGCTGGTTTGCTACAGCCATTACCCATTCCTGAGTGAAAATGGGAAGTTGTAACCATGGATTTCATTACCAAACTGCCCAGAACAAACAAGCAACATGATTCTATCATGGTAGTGGTGGATAAGCTTACTAAAGTTGTCTATTTTATTCCAGTTAAGCTCACTCACAAAGCAACAAACATTGTTGATGTTTATATGAGGGAAATTGCTAGATTACATGGCATACCCAAGACAATTGTGTTTGACAGAGATCTAAAATTTACCTCAAAATTTTGGAAGGGATTATTTAATGGATTTGGAACAAATTTGAATTTCAGTACAACTTATCATCCAGAAACAGATGGACAAACAGAGAGGGTGAATCAAGTGATTGAGGATATGTTGAGGATATATGTAATGGATAAACCATCAAAATGGGAAGACTACCTACACTTGGTAGAGTTTACTTATAACAATGGGTACTAAGCATCTCTAAAGATGAGCCCATTTGAGGCACTTTATGGCAGAAAGTGCAACACACCGGTAAGTTGGAATAACCTAGCAGATAGAGCAGTGGTTGGGCCAGATTTTCTCAAGGAAATGGAAGAGCAAATGTTGAAAATAAAACAAAATTTAAAGGATGCCCAGGACAGGCAGAAAAGCTATGCGAATAAGGGCAGAACTCACAAGGAATTTAAAGTGGGTGACCATGTATTCTTGAAAGTGAAAGCCAACAGAAGTTCCCTGAAGTTGGGAAATTGTTCAAAGTTGGCAACTCACTATTGTGGGTTGTTTGAAATCCTAGAGAGGATTGGTCCAATTGCTTATATGATTGCATTGTCTGCATCTATGTGTGTTCATAATGTATTCCATGTGTCATTGCTAAAGAAATATATACCTGATGTTAATCATGTGATTGATTGGAATGTGATTCAGGTGGAGCAAGAAAGCGTTTTTCAAGTGCATCCGGTGCACATTTTGGACCGGAAAATCAAACAGCTCTGAAATCGAGTCATAGGGCTTGTAAAGGTCCAATGGACTTGGTATGATCCTGAGGACACTACTTGGGAGCATGAGAATGCAATGCATGCAGAATACCCGCATTTTTTTGAGGATTTTTGAAATTTAGTTGTACATGGGTACATGATGCACTAAGGACAATGCATAAATAAGGGGAGGGGATTGTAATATCCCGAAGGCCGAACCCAATTGTAAATGTAAATACAAATGTACTTAAGCTGGTGAGTTGTTTTAATATAATTTTGGGTGCACCTTTCATGGCATAATGTGCGCAGGTATTGCGCAGTAAAATGAGGATGTGCACATTCCAGGATACTGCGCGCAGCATCTTAAGTGCGCGCGATATTGAGGCCAGGGAGCCTTTTGTGTATATGATATGTTTTATAGGCTGGTGAGCTAGTTATTATAAGCTAGGATGCTTATGTTTTGATTAGGCCAGTGCGCTTGTTTTTGTACATGTCTCATATTTAATATAAAATACATTGTTGCGCGCAGACCGACCACGATAAAAGAGATGGGGGACTAAACTCCACTAATTAGGGAAAGGATGGGGCCTAAAAGTTAAGGAAAATGGATAAGCTAGGGAGCTTAAGCCAAAAATGAATATTGTGTTAATATTTCTTTAATCATAAGTATGGATAATTATTTTATCCTAAGTTCTAAAGTTGTGAACAAGTGGGCCAAAGTAGCTCCCAACATGACAAGTGTCAAGTTGGGAACATGCATACATATTGTTGGGACTTAGCTCATTTTGGGACGTTCCCCATCATGCGGACCATCATCTTTTCCATGATTTTTTCGATCATTCAGCGATGATTCCATGACCATTTTTCACTCACGCAGTCAGTGATCCTCAGACATTCAGTTTAGTGTATCGAAACTTGTATCCATGGCCACAGAGGTTGGTGTAGCTGGTTAGCTGAGACGCTGGACTGAAGAAGCGGGTTGTCAGGCCCATGGGATACTGAAAAAGMAGGTTGTCAGGCTCGTGGGATATTGAAGAGGCGGGTTGTCAGACCCGTCAKCAATTTCTCTCTGGGTGAGAGAATTGTTGGAAGGTGACTTCCTGAAGGTGTTGAACTGCAGCTACAGGGCTCTGAGACTTCTTGTCCGACCTGTTGTTGAAGCCCTGGAAGGGAAGTGGGGCAGTCGAAGGACTGTTGAGCATAGAAGRGGCACACTTCCTTGGGTGGGATACGCATGTGGGGAATGAAAGACTGTAGGTTGTTAGTTGAGTGAGCACTTGAGACGGAGTCTTTCCTGTTTTCCATGAGCCATTAGCCTGATTATAAACTCTTTACCCGGGTGGAATTTAGTTCCAACTCGGGGATGACTCACTGTTGAGAGTGATGAACAGTGTGGTCTAACGTTGGGAGGTTCGTGTAAGATTTGCACGCAGTTGGTGATACTCTTACCAAGATAAGTGTCAATTGTGTGATAAATTTACATGCTGCATTATTATTTCCGTGCTTGGTTTTACGAATTTACCCTGTGTATGATTTATAACTGTGTTTATATTTTATGGGTATTTCCTATATATGTTGCATGTATGCGTTTACTGTTATTTTAGTATGAATTCGTGCATTCACAGATGTATTTGTATGTTTACGTTTTATATATAGGGCTTCCACAAGAGTGTTGTATGTGTATGTTTTAAATGCATGCAGTTAAAAAAAATTATGTGACATAGCTCAGAATAGAACCTAGGTATGTTACAGTATGTTCTGCACAGAAAACGGATGTGTTCTCTGGCATAGCGTGGCCCGGCATGGATAGTCGGGGACGTTACAAAAGGTTTTCAGAGCTAAGCATCTGAATAGTGGCATGGCCCAGCCTGTTGGTGGCCGGGGATGTTACACTTCCCCTTCGGTCTCGGCACTATGTTTCAAACATCATTCCTCATAATAGAGGTGTACTCCTCTACCATGGCATCTCGCCATACATGTTGATTTGTTGCTTCCTCAAAATTTGAAGGCTCGGCATCAATGATGCTACTCATAAGCGCTATATAGTTTAGAAACTTCTTCGGAAACCTGCGCTCTCTAACCACACTCCTAGGAGCCTCACCAGCATCCCTTAATGTTTGTACTAGCCACCTGAGTCTCCTAACAGGGCTGAAAGGGGCTATGTCCTCTCCACCTGAAGTCTGAACAGTTGATTGTTGCTCATGCTTCGGAGCCTGCTGCTCCTTGTCCTCCGACACTGTTGATGACTCACGAGTACTCCTAGATGTTAAGTTCTCCTCGAACTTCACATCTCTGCTCACAATTGTATTCCTCTGCACTGGAATGAAGATCATGTAAGCCTTTGAGGTCTCGTTGTACTCCACAAATATACCCTTTTGTCCTGAAGGATCCAGCTTCATCCTCTTCTCCACTAACACATGGATGTAAATTGGACAACCAAAGATCCTCAAATGTCTTGTCTCTGGCTTCACCCCTGAAAATGCCTCCTCTAGAGTCTTGCCCCCTAATATCCTGTGAGGACTCTTGTTTTGCACATACATTGCCATATTACATGCCTCTGCCCACAAAAACATGGGAAACTCTTGATCATGTATCATAGCCTTGGCAAAACCAATGATGGATCGATTCTGCCTCTACCCACAAAAACATGGGAAACTCTTGATCATGTATCATAGCCTTGGCAGAACCAATGATGGATCGATTCTTTCTCTCTGCAACCCCATTCTGTCGATGGTTGTATGAGACTGTCAGCTCCCTCTTAATCCCTGCCTTCTTGCAGAAATCCTTGAAGTCAATGGAGGTGTACTCTCCCCCATTATCCGACCTCAAGACCCTGGTCTTCTTATCTATTTGATTCTCTATCTAAGCCCTAAAGTCTTGAAATCGACTGAAGACCTCATCCTTAGTCTTCATAAAGAAGATCCAAGTTTTCCTGGAAAAATCACCAATAAACATCACAAAGTAATGCTATCCCTGTAATAATGTTGTTGACATCGGCCCATTGGCATCTTAGTGAATAAGATCCAAGATCCCCTTAGACCTACTCTCACTGCTAGGAAAAGAAACCTTAGCATTCTTGCCAAGTGCACAGCGTTTGCACACTCTCTGTTGCACAATCATGAACTCCGGAAGACCTGTAACAATCCCCCTCATAATCGACAATGCCCTGTAGTGTAGGTGTCCCACCCTCATGTGCCACAACTCACATAGGTTGTCACTGTCATGTACCAAACCCTGAACAGGCTTGCTCTGCAACCTGTATAAAGTGCCTTCTCTAACCCTAACGACCACTGCGTTGCCTGGGCTATCTTTCTATGGACGTATGATTCTCTGAAAAGTAACAATAAAACCCTTGTCCTCCATAGTTGAGTTTGAAAGCAAATTCTTCTTCAAACCTAGTACATAAACCACATCATGGGCATCAAACAAACCTCCTGACTCGAGATGGAACATAATTGTTCCCTCTCCCTTTATTGCATACTTGGCATCATCACCAAGTTCCACATGAACCTTCAAGTCCCTCTCCATCATACTGCTAAATAGCTCTCGTGCTTGTCATATGACAATATGCACCATTGTCCAAGAACCAAGCAAACATCATTGTTGTACTAGTAGAAAGGCAAGAAACCATTGAGCAATCCTTCTCA
The DNA here is from genome assembly GCA_032191745.1 of Picea mariana. Classification (NCBI taxonomy): domain Eukaryota; kingdom Viridiplantae; phylum Streptophyta; class Pinopsida; order Pinales; family Pinaceae; genus Picea; species Picea mariana. The sequence goes on from JASDQU010171415.1 coordinate 8,743, forward strand.
AATTTCACTGCAAACTCATCAAGTTGTGTCTCTGCTCATGTTGTTGTCTATGTCTTTCCATTACCCTTCTTCTTCTTCTCTGGACACTGAGATGCATAATGTTCATTCCTATGACATGAGAAGCACTTGATTTTACTCAAGTCCTTCTTCCTTGGTTGTGGTGATCCTTTATCATTGTTACCCTTCTTGCTAGAACTATTTCCTTTGCCCTTGTCTTACTGACAAGAGCCAAGTTCTCTTCACTACCTCCATGTTTGCTACTCTTTGAGTCCTCCTGAGTCTCTTCTTGGATGCAATCATCCCAAAGTCTCTGCCAATCTAGGATATTTTCTCGAGCACAAACTCCTTTGACAAATGGTTGCCACGACTTGGAAAGACCATTCAGTACTACATTCACAAGCTCTGCGTCCTCAGTTTTTTCCCCTATGGATGCAAGTTGATCATGTACCTATGTGATCCTCATGAGATAGTTGGTAACATTATCCGATCTAAACATCTGAACCGATGTGAGTTTATTCCTTAAGATCATCTTCCTATTCATGTTCTTGCTCTGGAATAAACTTACCAGTGCATCAAACATCTCTTTAGTTGTCTTCTTCTCATTTAGGTGAGGGATTAAATGATCCTTCACTGAATCTAGGAAGACCTTTTCTACTTTGATCTCTTTTTTGTTCTAAGCATCTAAAGTTGTCGGATCTGTCGATGGAGTAACTACTTTATCCACTAACTCCTAAAGGTCATACTCCTTCAACACCAAAGTCACTCTTGCTTTCCAAGATAGGAAGTTGGATGTTGCATCCAATCTGTCTTCAACTCTCAATGGTGTTGTTGCCATCCCTAAGACCTAATAAACTGCCTTGGAAATAACCTGCTACTGGAAAATTGCCCCTGTGCTAACCTATACGGCTTATACGTGATTGTCAACACTGCAAATCGTGTATGTACGCGACTGTATCTTCTATGAATCATGTATGCCTCCATACACCTACAAAAATTTAGCTATGTCTCAGTACGACTATTTTCCTAAAAAATCTGTCTTCAATTTCCTTCTACTAGTTATGAATTTGTTATGGATTTAAGATCTGGCTTTCCTTCAGAGTATTAGAAATAATAGATGTGCTCGTTTAACCATAAACAATATAGCAATATTGTCACCCAACCATAAGCTGAAGCCACCCCCGAGCACCTTAACCTTGACAGAGAATGATCCTGGAAGCAAACCAATAGCCAACCAAGTCTAATGCACCAAGCAAAGATAACCAAGACTGATCAGAAAATCCAACCATAACCAATAGAAAGTCCGAGCCTAAACCGAGAATACAGATTGCAGTAGCTACAACTGCAGCTACTCCCCAGAGTTGTGCACTTGCCCAGTTTCTGTAGTGCGCACTTCTTCACTGCTGTAATTTCGAGCTGTGTACCAAATGAAGTTTGGCTACTTGTATTTATACTGTTTTTCCTGAGTTGTCTGGGCCAACTTCTTATTCTGGAAGCTAAATACTTAATATTAAATATTTCCTTGAGCCAACTTGTCTTCTAGGGTTATGTTTAATGCTTTAAGGTTTCTCCTTGCTTCCCGAAATATTCTATTCTTGTCAGGGTTACACGTGGAGGTAAATACCTCCCACAGCTACCATAATGTCAACACAAAGCACCTGCTTTTGATACCATGTTGAAATTTCTCCTACTCAACACTCGACAATTAGCTCAAAAGATAATCAATTTATCTACTAAAAGAACAGTTGAGTAATCAACTAAACATGCAGCGGATGCATAAATAAGGAAACCAAATCAAACACATAAGAACACCAAAGTTTTTCGGATATAAACTCCTGGAAAAACCCCAGAGAAAAAACCAGTGTTGAGAATGATTTTATTATGCTAAAATCAGGGCTTTCGTAACAAAGATAATGGCCCATTGAGAGGAATACAACTACAGACTAACCTAGCAAGGTCTGACCTGTTGTACGACCAATTCTTACATGTTTTTTGAGGCATATGTGATTCACCTTCTTGTGAACCGTGTATATATGTGATTCGTCTCGCTGTGAACCGTGTGTATCCGTACGAAAAACTTGTATGTCAAGTGTCGTACAATCTGACACTCTCATGTGGCTTCCTCAGATCGAAACCTACATGCGTAAACCTTTGTTTTCTCTTCTCCTTGACCTGATCTCTAGATGGAAGTCCTTCTCCTTCCCTATCCAAGATCTCCTTGAATCTTTCAAGTGACTATCAAGTGTTTCTCCTTCACCCTAGCCTTGCTTTTTATAATTGAGAGTCATAATCTATTTCTAATCTCAAAGTGATCTACGATTAAAATTACTTCTCACACTCACTTGAGATTTAGAATACATGTTGCATGCTAAGTACTTTTAGCATGTTTTTTAAATAACTCAATTAACTAATTACATAATTAATTAATAAAAGCAATTTACTTTAATAATTCTTTTAATTAAAGTAAATTCAAGAGTAGAAGGCTTTGGACAGTTTCCACATGTTTAGACACATAGACCGGTGCAGAAATATTTGTCCAGTGCCACCACTAACATCAACAGGGATGTGTGCCCTTGTGTTTTGTGGACCCATAACCCCTCCTGAAAAAATATCACTTATATTCTATACACACAACTCAAGCTCTCTTTTGTATCATCTCACTTTGTGAGCTTCTAGATCTGAAATAAGTGTGAAAAGTCCAAGGGTACATAATTTTGACATTTTCTTCTTGTGATTGGCATTTTTCTCTTGGGGGCACTCATGTATTTATGTTTTCAGCACTTGTGTTTCACTTTTGCGCTCTCTCTCTATAGCACATTAGATCTATCTCTCTAGAGTGAAATTGTGAGGCTATTATGAATTTGGATGAGATTTGGTTCCATTGATTCTTTTGTTCACCCTTACAAATATCAACACAAAAATCATGGTTAAAATTTTTGGGATCATCAACACGAACAATTTGACTTTTGAAATTATATGTGACTATTGCAAAGCTAGTACAATACACACCACCAGGTATGATGTCAACAATATCCAGCAGGCACCACTAGGTGCAAATACAATAGTATGCAGTAGATGATAGTGGCACCTGGGCACAAAATTCCCAACGATAGCTGATGTGATCCGATGCTGATTTTTGAAGACATGACAGTGGATAAGTTGATATTCACTTCATGTCTTATATCTAGCCTAACAAGGTCCTACCAACTTTTGTTCCACAACCTTTGTGCCTGTTCAATTTGCTCGGTATTTGATTTCCATCTGAAGTAACCAAATATGAAAGAAAACAATGTACGGTAATCCCAATAGCAAAATAAGAAGGTACGGAAATTAAGGAAAATAGTTTAAAAACAAAGCTGTGAATTAGGTTACCGAGACCTCCATAGCCGATAAAGTTCCCATCATCATCCATTGCACTGCCATTGAGTCACTTCATTTGATTGGTGTTCAAATTCTACAGTACAGTTTAATAGAGCCTTGACTTTGTGCTGAATTAGACCGGATGATATGGTTCCTGAACAGAGCTTCATGCTCATCTTTTGCATTCTTTCTTTTGTGTCCAAATCTCAAAGGCTCCTTGTCTCTTCAATTGCTTCGGAATTAACTTTTACCTTACAAGAGAGCAAATTCTTGGTTTTAAAGAACAGTCATGACTTGTGCCTTGTTTGAGCTACATAAAATGTTTTGCATTCTGCAAGTCAACTCTCATGCTTAAGTTTCAGCACTAACAGATTCTAAATCATTTTCAGCATTGCCTTCCTAATCCATTCACATGGATTTGGGTTCATGACAAATGATTAGTTAACGGTGGCAAGTAAAGTTCTACCATTGAGAAAACATTGAAGACACACAATGCTGAAACATTGCACTGCCAAAAGTTTATATCAAATATATACAACATTACTTTACAACAACAATACAATGGCCATGCTCGTCACTTATGACCAGTAATATTACACTAGAAAATAGCCGCAATTTAATCATATGCAAAATGCTGTCCCATTGCCTCTGGCAAACTCTATAATGACTCGTTCTGACTATAGTGACCAGCAGTGGATATTTAATGCCGTCAACAAGACAGTGGAATCATCGTGGTCCAGAAAGTTCCATAGGTTGTACAGTGAAAGAAGTATCTTCAATGAAATCGGAATACTTCCTGGGTATTGATTCAGCCCTTCTGTAGCTAGGAGTTTCAGTTTTCTGTGATGCCTCCCATCGTTCTGCCAGCCCATCTCCTTCTAACATTCTCAGCACTTCGGACATCTTAGGGCGATGTGCTGGATGAAACTGGGTGCTTAATAAGGCCACTTGCACCATCTCCTCAAGTTCAACCCTATCAAAGAAACCTTTAAGATCTTTATCTACAATAAGGTCCAACTTCTTCTCCTGATATACCTTTTTAACCTGTCATACAATTATGTGATCAAACAAATAGGGAACATATCAGAACCTGCAAAAATATTTATTTTATGTTTCTTATCCTGCTTGTATATTATGCAAATCTAACTTGTCTAAGGCTAGCCCAAAGGGTTGGATAGTTGAGATGGTAGGCCTCCATGTTTCAATTTCTTAACCATGTTTCAATTTCAAGAGAAAAGCCTCCAATGCACATTATACAAAAGGCAGTAATACCTGAAGGTTGTAGTGTTCATTGAGTCCAGCTCAACTTGTTAAAAAGACAAAAGAAGGTATCCAAGAGCAACAAACAAGTTTCTCTCACACATCAGCCTACTTACCCAATCAAGCATTACCCCTTTCTGTTTGGAATCATTACCAAAGTCCAGAGCCCTCTGTCCAGTTATGAGTTCCAACAGCAGTATGCCAAAGCCAAATACATCAGTTTTCTCTGATGACTGTCCTGTTGAAAGGTATTCTGGGGCTATGTGCCCTACAGTACCACGAACAGCAGTAGTGACATGTGAATCCCTCTGGTCTAAAAGCTTTGCCAATCCAAAGTCTCCCACAATGGCTTCAAAATCTTCATCCAGTAATATGTTTGCTGCTTTGACATCACGGTGAATTATCTTGGGGTCACATTGGTCATGCAAATATAAAAGTCCCCTTGCTGCTCCAAGTGCTATCCGTTTACGAGTATACCAATCCAGAGCTGGTTTCCCCCCAATATTATCTGCAAGAATGTAATCCCGAATTAGTATTTCTAAGCCAGTTCTATCCTCAGAGATGATTAGCACTATAGATCCCCTTACATCAGGACAAAAGATAACACATGCTGAGATTAGAGAAGATAAGAAACCTCTTAGACGATAGGCCACACTTCCATTTGGCATGTATGGATACACCAGCAGTCTCTCTGTGCAAGTCATGCAAAATCCATATAACCGTAACAAGTTCCTATGCACAGCCAAGCTGATCATTTCTACCTCTGTTTGAAATTGGAGCTCACCACCAGCAGCACTGGTGTCTTTCAGTCTTTTCACAGCTACCAGAGTACCATCTTTTAGGATTCCTTTGTACACAATTCCAAACCCTCCTTGACCTAAAATATTCTTTGCATTAAAATTGCTGGTTGCAGCTTGGAGCTCTCGAAATGAGAACCTCCTCAGATTCCCCATACATACTTCAGCATCAAGCTGTTCTGCAAGCCCAACCACTACAATGTATAAGAAGCCACTCTATACCTTCAAATATGTCTCTTTCAGTGACAGAAAAACCACTACATTCTTTGTTTCTGAGAGTTTGAACAAACCATTAGCAGAAAAGAATACAAGGCTATTATGTTTCTTCCGCCACCAAAGAACAAGTCCAATGGAAAGTATAAACACAGCTAGACAACCAAAACTCGCACCAAGAGCAATAGCCACCTTCTGCCTCTTATGCCATCTGGAGGGCATTGTATCTGGATGCAATAACACATATTGCATGAGTTTGCAAAAAAATATTGTCAAGCCTGGATTAAAAGGCAGCATATAGTCAGCTCAGTTGAGTGGATTACTTTTATCTGTATCGAGAGTAACAAGGGGTGTGTGAGAATCAACAGGGCAATTCTTCACCCTCTCGCAGAGAAAGGGATTTCCTGACATACTGCACAACTCAGCAACAGAATTAGAAGTTCATAACCATCAGTTCACATCATTCAACTCGATAAAATTATCCAAAAGACTGACAAAGAGGCAGCAAAAATCTGACTTATCAAAATTCTTACTTGTATGATTTGGCAAGAATTCTTGGTATAGGACCACTGAGATTATTGTAGGATAAATCCCTGGAATTTCAAATCAGAAGTGCTTAGAAACCCCATGCACATGGATAATATAGATAATTAGAAACATATTTTAATTGATTTGACAAGTAAAGAGACATACAACAAAGTCAGCCCTGAAATGTTAGCCAGTGATCCAGGAAACGGTCCAGAAATCTTGTTGTTGTTGAGTCGCCTGGTTAGTTCAGGACATGCCCAACTTTACTGTAAGAATTCTATCTCTTATAGAGAAATTATCTGACACTTTAACTCTGACCAACAAAGTAACTGAGGGAAACAGGTAGTAAATTGAAAATTCACCAAAACAGCTCACATAATACTTACAAGTACTTTAAGTTCATCAGCTGACCCAATGAACTTGGTATCCAACCACTAAATTGATTCCCTGAAAGGTCAAGAGTTTGAAGGTTTTCCAGCTTCCCTAGTTCAACTGGAATTGGACCTGACATATCGTTGTTCTGTAATAGCCTGCAAAGGTGCATCCACTGATGATAAGATAAGATAATTTTATTGATGTCCAACAAAAGACCACAAAAGTAGGTCAAAGTGACTAAGATGGTACATACAGCATCAGTACAAAGTGGAGTGCCAAGGCATATCCTAAAACAATGCAAAAAGCAGAATGATAATAAGATCTAAGAGCAGGTTAGAGAGTAGCTGCTAAATGTCTAGCTAAAGAAAGCTAAAAAAGGCTAGAAGAGAGAGTACAAGATAAAGTGTTGGGACAATAGAAGTGCTAGAAACTGAAAGGCTCTGAAATCTCAGTCTTGAGCAAAATAGAGGGAGGATGTCAAGGCCTGGTGGAGCTGGTGGCCAAGGACAAGTGAAGAGACCAAGAAGGCAGGCTCGCCATCAGAGTAGTCAAGCACTGTGAAAGGGCCAATGCACTAACAGATGATATCCACGGGGGAGTGACCAGGACTGTGGGGGGGCAGCTGTATGATCCTGGGGGGGCACAAGAACGAAGGAGACGGGTGCTCCTAACATCTAAGGCTGAGGGAAGAAGAAAATATTAATGATTTGCTATGGGTTTTGCTTGACAGTTATCTCAACCAGTGTTACAAGAACCAGACCGGAACCGGCAAAACCGGCCGGTCCGACCAGTTCCAGACCCTGACCGGTTCAAACCGGCCCCTCAAACCGCTTTAGACCGGTTCCGTACGGAACCGGCCAGTTCCTTCACGAAACCGGCCGGTTCCTTCACGAAACCGGCCGGTTCCGTACGGAACCCGTTTTTTTCCCTGAACCAGCCGGTTCCGTACAGAAACGGTTTTTTTTGCTAAGGAGGCCCGCGGACGGAAAAGTAAGGAAATTTTTTATTTTTTTTAAAAAATCAGGGTTGGGGGCATGCATGGGAAGCTTCTAGAATTGTCTAGAGCCCCTAATGAAGCTATAAAGCCAACCCCACCCCCTCTCTTTCACTCACACTACTCATTTGGCTTCTCTTGACTCTTGAGCAATTAATGAATAAAAGTGACATTCTCCTTTCTCTTTCATTTTCTTTCATTTTCATCCTTTTACTTAAATTTTTAACATTACCATTAATTGTTTTAGGATGTTTGAGAGTGGTTCCAACCTCATTGGACTTCATATGGAGAAAGTAGAATTTTAGGTCCCATTCAAAATTCAGCAGACTTAACGGTTTTCAGGATTTCAAGATTAGCAGGATTGCAATGCTTCCACTGGATTCTATCATGTAAGAGGGTATGAAACTGACATTTAATCAAGGGCACCATACCCTTTA
>JASDQU010171417.1:8897-21087 GCA_032191745.1 Picea mariana
GTCTGTAGCCTCTGCAAGTCATGTTATCGACCCATCACCAACCTCTGCAAGTCATGTTGGAAAGGTGCAACCAACCACTGCCAGTCATGTTGGGGGCATTGATTCTATTGAGAAACCTAGACAGATAAGACGTAAGCCTAAGTTCCCTTATAAGCTTTGCAAGGGAGATCACCTTACTCATTTATGCCCTAGCATTCCAGAGGTACAAAGATTGTGCTCCCTGTCTGCAAGCTCTTATGATTCTGAGTCCTCTAGGGTTTCCTCACAATATATTCAACCATTGGTTGAGAAAGTGGTCATGTTGATGTAGTCATCGGCGGATCCCACTCCTCTTTTGGGGGGTGAGGTTCCTTTAGACTATGTAGTCTCTCAGCCTATGCAGCCATTGGTTGAGAAAGTGATCATGTCGATGCAGTCATCGGCTGATCCCACTCCTCTTTTGGGGAGTGAGGTGCCTTTAGACCATGTAGTCTCTTAGCTTATTCAGCCATTGGCTGAGAAAGTGGTCATGCCAATGCAGTCATCAGTTGATCCCACTCCTCTCTTGGGGGGTGAGGTGCCTTTATACCATGTAGTCTCACAGCCTATTCATCCATTGGTTGCGAAAGTGGTCATGCCGATGCAGTCATCGACTAATCCCACTCCTCTTTTGGGGGGTGAGGTGCCTTTAGACCATGTAGTCCCGCAGCCTTTTCAGCCATTGGTTGAGAAAGTAGTCACACTGACGCAGTCTTCAGCTGATACCACTCCTCTCTTGGGGAGTGAAGTGTCTACCGACTATGTTTTTAGCATTTCTAGTTCAATACTTTCAGAACAAGGGGGCATTCCGCTCGTTCTGAGTACACCCCCTCCAAGCCCTAGGATGGTTTCCTTTGATTGGAATGATCTTGTTGAGCCTTGTCTTCCTTCTTATGCACCTTTTCAAATAAGGGTTGAATTTAATTCAACAAACATTTATCGATGTATAGTGGATGAAGGAGCCTCCACAAGTATTTTATCCTCCTCAGTTTGGAAAGTCTTGGGATCTCCCAAGCTTGTGTCTACTTCACATGAGTTGTTGGCTTTTGATAGATGTCCTAGTGATTGTTTAGGGGTTCTTCCTCAGTTGCCTATCTTGTTAGGTGGGAAGATTGTTTGTGTCGATGTTATAGTGGTGCAAGGCCCGTTAGATTTCAATATGCTTCTCGGGCGTGATTATGTATATGCTATGAACGTCGTGGTATCTACGCTCTTCCGGGTGATGCACTTACCTCACAATGGAAGCATTGTCACTATTGACCAGCTGGCATCTGATAATCACCATCCTAATTCAGTATTAGTTCAGGCTTCCCCTTTATATATTCCTAGTGTTCATGTAGACTCCACCCCACCACGGGTTAATTATGTGTCGTCTTATCCTCGGTGTTCAATTGCTTCTGAGCAGGAACATGTGCAATCATGTTTTCCTTCTCGAGACTTGGAATCAGCAATTGATCCATTGGTGTATCCAATGGGGGCATGGGAGCCCTTGATTCCCCCTCTTGGTCCAAGTAGGCTTGAGTATCCTTCCGAGTCTGATCTCGTTATTTGTAGATCCTCAAGCCCTCATGCTCGTGACTCTTCATTGATAGACTCTGCCAGTTTTGGCCAGAACCTCCATCATCATATGGAGTATGGTCAGTTTACTTCACCCTTTGGGACTGTCAACCCTCGTTTGTGTGATTTCTCGGATTTTGAATTGCCTTCAGATAAGGCTATCCTTGAAGCCATGACTATGGTTTCTATATTGCGAGAGGACTTACACCGTGGTTTCTGTTTTCTTCCCTTTTGGGAGACTTTCGAACTTGACTATCAAAGAGATTCCTGGTCTGAGCCTAACAGCTGGCTCTACCTGAACCAGTTTCATACATGATTTGTAGCCCCCTTGGAGTCTTCTTTAAGTCCTTTTCAGACTCCCTAAAGATGAAAATATTGTCGAGTGACCTTGTTTCTTCACACTCGTTAAATTGGTCCAGAAGAAAGTTCCTTACACGGGTCTTCTTTTAAGCCCTTTTCAGACCCTCTAAACATGAAAAGATTGCTGAGCGATCTTGTGGCCTTCCACTCTCGTTAAACTGAAATTTGAAGTCATGTTTGTCCAACGGTAGTTTACCCCTTTTTCGGTCCGGACGGTGAATTGTACGAACAAAGGTATACTCTACGGAACTCCAGTTCTCTAGAAGAGTATCCTCATGTATCATTTTAACCCTTTTTCGGGCCTGAGGGACTAAATGTACGAAAAAGGAACCCCCATGGAGTCCATAGTTAAGCTCTTTTCATACTCCCTAAAATTGAAAAGATCGTCGAGTGACCTTATTCTTTCACACTCGTTAAAATGGTCCAGAAGAACATTCCTGACGGAGTCCATAGTTAATTTTTTTTCAAACTCCTTAAGAATGAAAAAATGGCCGAGTGATCTTGTCTTTATCACACTCATTAAAATGGTTTTGAATAGACGTCTTTTCGGTGCTAATTTACCCCTTTTTCAAATCGACTAGACTACTTTCGAAAAAAGGTACCCCATTGGAGTCTCCTTTTACGTTTTTCAGACTCTCTAAATATGAAAAACCGTTGAGCTTACCTTCTCTGGGCTCGTTAAACTTACATCGAAGGACGTTACCATTGTGTGTTTTGTTAACCACGTTTTCATACCTGCGTCTTTGGTCTAATGTCGGCTCCATACTGAACCATCTGAAGCATGCCTTATACGCAAGCCCTGTAGCACTTTGCCTCTGCGTCTTGACACCTTTGGTCCTAGGAGGGATTTTTCCTGAGTGCCCTTTCTTTGAACATCAGTCTTGTCCTTGCACCTCGAACTTGTATGTTTGTGACACTCATTCCTCCTTTGTAACATAACATTCTTTTATTCTTTTTCCAAAATTATTGAAAAAGACAAAAAAATCAAATATACCCCAAAAAGAGGAAGGGAAAAGTATTTTCTTTGTATTGGCAGCACAATGAGTCACCCTTGGATAAAGAACATCTTTCAGTTTTTTCGTCAAACCCTGGGATTTAATATGACCTTAGGAAGTTGTTCTCGCTACATTGAGTTGTGTCCTCCTCCGTTTGGTTATTCTTCCAAACATATGGAGAGTTTGTGTTGCCTCCTACCTCGTAAACTTATGTTAATGCCATGATGCTTGAGTCTCATCATTTGTCATGCAATTGTCCAAGGAAATTCTTACCAAACCTGAGTCAGCCCCTCTACAGTTTGTCTCTTGCCCTCATGCCTGGCCATCTCGAAAGTCCAATCGAGTCTTTGTTCGAAATCAATAAAGCCTTCAGTCTGATAATCAAGATTCTCTAGTCCATGACCGACGAGCCGTCGAAGACCTCTGGGTAGTGAAGTCGTACACTCATATTACACTCCTACTCAAGTTTTGAAGATTTTGAAGTTGTTTCTCTAGCTCTGAAGACCTCATCTCCAGCCATCAGGCCTTATCAGCTTCTAGAAGATGGATACTCTACATGTATATCTGTTTGATTTCGAGATGTAGCTCCTTTGTGTATTGCTCACAGCTACACTTTATATAGTTATATGACATGGATCTACAGTGTATTTGATTGGTATCCATGATTTTATTTCATCCCGAGCATGGGTATGCCTGCCTCGGTGAGACAATTATTATTTTGCAGAAGGCACCTCCCGATTTCTGGTCCCTGGGCTCACTTGTTTGGAATGTTGGAGAAGATTGTTAATGTATTTTGGCCATCAGATGCTCTTCTAACTTCACACATTAGGGGGCATCTGTTATAACCCTAATTTTCTCCAGACATGCCTACCTGGCTTCAGGCCATCTCAGATTCCTTCTTTGCCAAAACACTGTTGAACACCTCTTCTTAAAAACCCCTTTTATAAAGACCCACACGCCCTGCTCCATTACTGCACGCGTGTACACGCTAGCTGACCCAAGACAGCCCGCGTGTACCTACAAAAGCATGGAAAAAGGAAAGTTGTTGATGGAACACACAGCTTTGGGTAAGTTAACTAAACCTTTCAGCCATGCATGGCCAATCACTCAACCAAATACCTAGCTTCTTCTAGCCTATAAAATAAGGGTTAGGGGTCCCATTTGAAAGGAGGAGAATCATAGTAAAGAAACTATACCCGATTGAGCATTCCCTTTGTCCCAACCTTTAGCCATCCTTGTGCAAAGAGAAGTATAGAGCAAAGTAGTTGGAAGACATTGAAAGAGGAGCCCAGGACCAGGATCGAGGAGCAGTAGTTGACTTTATCATTGTAAGGTATCATTGTGAAGTTAATAAAAGAATTGCTTTTCCCGTCCCGCCATATGAGATTGTCATTATTGGAATATTGATTGTACGATTGATTAAATCTATAACCCGTTAGTTCATAGATCAAATACATGTGGAGTTCTTTGTTTGTCTTTAGTGAATGCAGGTCAGCATTGGGAGGAGAGTTGCAATCAAAGAACAACCAAGCATGAAAAGGGATCGACAACAAACACAAAAAATAAGGTATGTCAACTTAATCTCTTGAGCCTTGTATTTATATATGAGTAATGGGGTTTAGGCATGGGATGATGGTAAAAAGTAATAATCTTTAGGTCATTTTTGCATGCATGATAAAACCCTTAGTGCTAGTCCATAGGAGGGATTTCCCACCCACAACACCTATTGAGTCAGTTTCCTTGGTGGTATCATGGTTTTCCATGGGGGTGGCGTGGTGTAGGAAGTTACTCTACAGCAAGGCCTAAGGTAGGGAGGACATGCCTCCTCTCTCATCCAGTCGAATTTGGAAATTTCCTTACCAGATAAGTGTATACCTATACTGAAACTGATTATGGTTGATATTTTTGTGTGTGTGTAAATGTCTTAATTTAAGAGGAAAATCGGTCGTTTACAATACATGGTTTGAATGCATGAAAGTTAGAATATGTTATAATGTTCATTATTGCACTGGTAATCGTGAAAATGAATGAAGTAAAAACTTTTGTGTGCTTGAGCATTTTATATCCCTCTAGGGAGAATCTATAAATCATGCAATATTTTTCTCCTTAAGTTTTAATAACTTGTAAAAGCCAAAGAGTGGTTTTGAAACCTTGAAAACTCAGACCGAAGTCTTTAAAAACTTGAGAAATGGCTAAGCCCCCAAAGCAGTAGTTTTATTATCGTTAAATCGTGTGTTAACCAGTAGAAGACGATAGATGTCGATCTAAAAATATCTGGACCATTAATTGTGGTGGGTTGTTTGGAGTGGAAGCTTCGAAAGGAAATCTCAAGTGTTGTGGGAAAGGCCCCGAATGAGAGACTCTAAAGTTGAGTGTGTGTGAGTGGGTCGTAGATATGGAAGTGGGTGACTTACCCTCAGTCGTTGATCATCGGGGGTACCACTTAATAGGTTGAAGGAAAGAGTGAGTTGGTGTTGACTGGGAGCGCCATCATGAATACATGTGTCAGTAGTCAATTGGTCGACAAAAATGAATGTGGGTCTAGCTGGATTGGAGCTAATCGTTTCAGGGTTGACTCTGGAGAGTTAACAGTATAACTCTGAAGGGTTCAGAGTAAAATTATGAAGGTTTTAGAGTTCTCCTCTGAAGGTTTTGGAGTATGACTTCGTTGGAGGGCAGATCTAGACCGTAGAACTATGAGTGAGTGAGACGCAATAGCAACCATCGATCTGTCATAGGTCCCACCTAGGTTAAGAGATGATGTATTGATGTCATAGATGACGTGGCATGCCAACAAGGCAACCATAGTTTCCTTAGGACAACAAGTGTCAGTTGTGGATGAGTTGATGGGGGTTTTAGATGTAAGGTGGTGATGGTGCCATGAGAGATGGATTTGACTGCTTCGGAGTTGACTCTGGAGAGTTCGGAGTACATCTCCGAAAGGTTCGGGTGTCACTCTGAAGAGTTCAAGAAAGAGTCTGAAGAGTTTATCTAGACCATCAATCGGGGAAGTATGAGACTTAATCTCAACCATAGGTTTCCACGGGTCCCACATAATCCCTGGTATGAGATAGAGAATATGGAATATTATTCAATGCCCTAATTTTGGAGAAGTGAAACTCTGTGAATATTTTGAATGCCAAATGCACAGTATCGAATGGTAATATTTGTTGATGTTGTATCTGTTGGAGGTGAAAGTCGAGTCAACTGGGAGAATACCCGAACGTCGATGACTATAGGCTTGCATAGATATAATTTCCATTGTGGCAAGTTAGGCAGGTGCCATATCGGTGCCATGTTGTTGCCATGTCAGATGGCACGAGTGATAAGGTGCCACGTGGCAGTGAGATAGATGTTGACCATGAGAGTCTGGGAAACTTTGGAAGGTCATAAATTTTGATATGGAGCTCATTTTGGAGTGAATTTTCAATAGTTGTATAGTTCTTGATGAGCAAAAGACGATGGTACACTCAGGAAGAGGTATTGAGATGTTTAAAGGAAGTGAAATTTTAACACCCCATTCCCTTGATGTTCTTTAAGGGGGTCGGGTGTGTTACATCACTCTAAATAGATCATGGTGGTCTTTTATTTCATTTTATATGTCTTTATTTAATTTTGCAATTTGATTTCATGAACAATATTTTCCTTTTGCAAGTTAGATTAGTTTTCTTTTAAGCAATAATTCATGGAAACAAGAAGTTCTTAAATCATGTCAACAGATAACCTGGTGCCAACAAGATCCCAATAGCATGATCGGTGTTCAAGTACATGATCATTTCCAGGAATGATTAAGATTTCTTTCAATTGATGAAGTGTGGAATGTTTCATTTTTGCAATTGATTTCATTTATCTTTTTAACATCTATTCATTAAATTGTATCTTGAAATATACGAAAAGTATTATTATTGTAAAAGGTTCAAATCTTGAAGATTCAATACTTAACTACAACCTGATTTACAACACTTTTGGATATTGTAAGGTACAATTCAATGATAGACTTGTCTTTTATGCAATTGATTTCATAAAGTAGAATACACATTAATCATTTTAAATATATTATACTCCAAATGATCCAATTTTGCACATACTGTGTTTACATTTCACAAGTCTATGTACTCTGCATCAATAATAAAATGTTACAGGATATATAAATATAAATCGCCTGATAGTTATCTTCCTTGGACCACTACGATACTTGACCCATCCCCGTTGATATTTTTCCAAAGAAAACATAAATAGTCTTATTAATACATCCATGTGTATTTCATTTAGATTTGAAACATACTTCACAGATGATGCAATATGTGGATTAGAAAAAAAGAATCACCATCGAATTTTGAAATATTCTTTTCCCATTTTGGAGGGAGCTTATTTGGGTATCTTAGAATATCCTTAAAATCAATTGGATATAATTCATTAAATTCCCACGGTGCCATATTTGTTTACTTAACATACAACTTGATATGAAATTTGAAAAAACATGTGTGTGTGGAGTTTCAAAGGTGAATCTCAAATGCCTACACAATGATGCTTGTTTCACCTCACAAGCACATAGTCTTCAAAAATTGGATAGGGAAAAGGGTTGCTTCCCCCAATGGAGTCACCGTATTAGTAAAATTGGATAAGGATTTGGTTTCTACTCATAAATAAAGGTTGAATCATAGAATTTTGATTTCCAAGGAGAAGTACTCAATTCTCCCTGACAATGATGCAAAAGTGTTATCACACAATCTTGCACCCTAGTGTAAAGCCTTCACAAGGTAAAAAATGAGTGGAACATTAGAAGTGTTACTATTATCACCCGAGAAAAAACCTACCTCATTTTAGTGAAGGATAGATCCAACACAAAGTATGATTCCCTAGTACGCTCTAGGTTTTCTAAAACAATGATCCAAGTGGATATCAGTTGCCACCCGGTACACAAGATGGATGACTCTGTGCCAGGAGAGAGACTAGATGGTGTCGAAGTACACCAACATCTTCCATACCTTATGCTCAAAGTTGGGTATCAAAGACTATGAGTGGCACCTGGTTTTGAAATATTGTAATGGCCTGCACAGGTACATCCAAGAAGAGATTAATTTCTCTTTTTGAAGGACATATCCTCATTGGGAGCCACTTATCAATATGCTATCAAAATCGAGTAAAATTTTAAGCAGCGGAATAAGCGAGAGTTTGGGTTTGCAAATTTTCCACAATAGAAGTATGGTAAATGTGGACCTAACTCATAGAACAAGGGACGTAGTAGGGACATCCAGCCATGAGACAACTAATCCAATCCCCAGACAAAGAAGAGTAATGATAAGTCAAAGAAGGACACTAGAAAATGGTKTGAGTTCCACAAGAGCCCCTAGAACAACATTGTTGAATGCTTCTTGAGATAATCATTTTCCATCGAGATTAAAGAAAAAGAGTCGGACCCTAACAYAAAATCCAATTCATAACATGATAAAGGAAAGCATATTATCGATGCAGAACCTAGTTCTACCATTGCAACTAGAAAGATCCAACCAAACGATTTAGAGGAGCTTGAGGAGGGGGAGAGCCTCTTCCATTCTTAGATGTCAGTGAAAGGGACCCCACTACATTTATTGTTAATAGTGGAATCCMAAATAACCTAATATCAGTCGAGATTATCAAAATATTGAATTTGTAGATAATGCCACAACCCCAACCATACACCATYGGTTGGTTGAGCCAAGGATGAGACCTTTGTGTTAGCCATTTGTATTGCTTGTCTGACAACATCAAGCCCTTCAAAGATGAGGTATTGTGTGATGTTTCGCCACTTGAAGTTTGTGATGTACTTTTAAGACAACCTTGTATATGGAAACATCATSCTGTTTACAAATCCCAACCCCATAATGTCATTGTTACTTTGGCAGGTCAATCCTACAAATTACAAGAGGTAGTTCTGACTACTACAATTTCATTGATCTTGACAAATGTCGAAAGGCGATTTATCAAACTAATTTTTTTCCCTCTTCATTTTTATGTCATAAGGTGAGTGAAATACCATTGTGACCACCACAACTTTAGCACAAGGTCTCTCTACACAACAAAAGTAGGTGGACAAGGTGGTAGAGGAATATAGAGACATGTTTGCCTCACTTATATGGGTTCCTCTACATTTTCACGTAAAATATCCCATTTACTCAATACCTGGGTCTCCCTTACCCAATGATCCCATATACAAAAGATCCCTTCTGGAGACTAAGAAAATAAAGCATCAAATTCATGAGCTCATCTGAAAGGGCCACATCCAATCAAGGTCTTGACCTTGTGGAAGCTTGATCATGTTGGTACAAAAGAAGGATGGGACATGGCGACTTTGTATTGATTACAGAGCCCTAAACAAGTTTAGTGTCAAGAACCAATACTCGATCCCTCGGATTGGCGATATTCTTGACCAGCTCAAGGGTGCCAAGTTATTTAGCAAGATTGATCTAAAGTCAGACTACCACTAGGTTCAGATAAAACAAATTGATACATGGAAGATGACCTTCAAATATAAAGAAGGCCTTTTTGAGTGGTTGGTCATGCATTTTGGCTTGACTAATGCTCCAAAAACATTCTTGATAATGATGGATGATATCATGTGACCATTCTTAAACTTTTTAATGGTCATATATTTGGATGACGTCCTTGTTGGACAGTTGGTTTGGATAGTTGGTTGTCATTCATGTCAACCCTTGGAGATTGATGTCAACCCTTGGAGAAGTCTGGAAGCCCTAGAGATGTGGTTGAGATTGATGGTGATTTAGTTTCCATTGATTGAGTGGTTGATGTCAGCAGATGTGATGGCTGCATTTGATGAAGGCTATACAAAGTCCCGAATGTGTGGTTATGGGACCCGAAGTTGCTTAAGGAATATGGACAAGAAGGACAGTGTAAATGTAGGTAAGACACTCATAGATGGATAATAATCGCCGTGTCATTTTTGTTGATAGGTGGTACACCACGTGGTTCCTCACGATTGAGGATTTATGGTCTTGTGAAGTTGGAAGCCCCGAAGAATGGTCAAGAAGCCCCAAATTGGCTACAATTCATTATTGAAAGGGTAAAGTGGTTGTGATAAGAAAGTACTAGAARCCCTAAGATTAAGGAAAGAGGTTACTATGAAAAAGTATATAACAACTCAAGGAGTCCCTCATAAGGACACACACACTCATTGAATATTTATCGTGTGAGAATGTTATGGTTTAATATTTTGGTCTCTTGGTGAAGTTGATGACAAGTMTGARGCAGCGGAGAAAGTGCGAAGAAAGAGCGAAAGTTTCGGAGMTAYRGAGTGCTAGGGTTTCTCTGTAACCTTAATTAAGCAGGCCCTTGCGGGTCAGCTTGAGRGTGTCCCGTGAGGCACCCCCGTGGATTTCCTAGGGCACGTCATGTGAGGCCCCTCGTGACAGGTAGCCTTTCTTTTGCAAGGACTARACAGATTTGGGGAGAATGTTGGTACCAGGCTGTTGAAGGMTATGGAAGAGTTACAGGTCAGTATTACAAWTCAGTAGGCCAACTACATGTTACAGGTATGCTTATGTGAATATTGTTTATGTTTGCTTATGSTATGGTACATGCTCAAGGCATAGTGGTGATGATACATAGTATGGTACACCTTGGTGATGACATGATACATTGATTAGTGGTACATCTTGGTTGTATTGGTATCTTGGTATATGGTTTGGTTACATGGTGATGATGCTATGGTATATGCTTGAGGCTTGTTCTTGGTATACTCTTGGAGCTTTGGCACATGGTGTATGGTTGTTATGTTAGAGGCGTATCATTGATATTGAGACATTGTTGAGGAATACACTTGGCAAATGGAAACACATGTATGAGATACATCTCTTGGTGATGTTGGTACTTGGTTGAGATACACCATTGATAGTACCTGCTTGGTATATCCTATGGTATATGGTGTATGGCATGGTCGAGTGATATGGTATATGGTGTATGGCATGGTCGAGTGATATGGTATATGGTTGAGATACATTGTTGGTACATGGTATGGTATATGTGTTGATGTACATTGTTGATGTACATGGTTGATACATGGTATGGTACAGGTGTTGATGTACATTGTTGATGTACATGGTTAATACATGATATGATATAGAATTCGTACTTGGTATGGTGTTGATGTACATGGTTGATGACTGAGGTACATTACAGGTGTTGGTGCATGGTTGATACACTGGTTGTGGTACAGGTTGCAGTAGACAGTTGATGCTTGGTATGGTACAGGTTTATGGTTTGGTACATGATTTGGTACATGGTTGAGACACATATCTTGTGATGATATGTTTTTGATCTTGGTACATTCTTGGTAGATGCATGTGTTGGTTATGTTGGACATCTAGTTGAGAGGTGTCCTTGGTATATGATCCATGTGAGAGGATTTGGTTGAGTATCGGTGACTGTGATAGGTTGGAAAGGTTGATCAATGACAGGATGGATACAGTGACAAGTTGATGTGACAGTTTGGATATAGTGATAGGTTGGTGATAGTGACATGTTACAAGTTGATGTGATAGTGACAGTGGCAGTGACAGTGGCAGTGACCGTGACAGTGACCGTGACAGTGGAAGTGACAGTGGCATTGGCAGTGACAGTGATAGTGATTGTGGTAGTGACAGTTGGTCTACACTTTAATTTCAGGGCGACGGGATTTGGCAAGAAAAGGGGGTTGTATCTTCCTTTGGTTTGGTGCCAGAGAACACAGGGAGTTGGAGCTTCCTTTAGATTGGAGCCTGGGAATTAGGGGGTTGTAGCCTCATGTTGGGTATGTGTTATATTCTTTGTCTGTGTGTGTGGGGGCGCGTTAGATTCGACAACTGCATCTGACAATCCCAACTTCCTTTGATATTTGTGTCGTGTGTGTCGGGCACTTCCTAGGGGGGGCTAGATATGGCCCCCCCTGGTTACACGCAGCGCCTCAAAGAAAAAAAAATGGGAAATTTTTGCTATTTTAGCAGATTTTGCTATTTTTAGTGGTTTTCTAAATTAATCTCATATTAAGGGGTTAGGATTTTGGTATCTACGGAATACCTAAAAACATTGTATATATTGTATGGTGAATGGAGAAATTAATACGATGAAGAGTTGAAAGGTTTTCTCCCGGTTAATGGTTTCTGGTATAAATCTTTGTGTACTATGTGTATGAGCCATTGATTAATTTTTGTTTTGCTTAAGAATCTATATGCATTGCTTTACTTCACAGGTTTAAAACTTACACCTCCTTCTGGTTGGAGCTAGAG
>JASDQU010171418.1:0-16177 GCA_032191745.1 Picea mariana
TTTTCATACTTAATAGATTCTTTGAATTTAAATTTAAATCATTTTAATTCTTTTTAAATTGTAAATTTAAATAACTTAGAAAAAAGAAAAAAAAAACATTTTAGTTCAAAGTGTTGTTGTGAATGTTTTCAAAATTACAATTTACACGTTTAATAAATTCAATTCTTTATTAATAATTTAAATTAACTATATTTTTTCTATTAAACCAAATATTACAAATATTTCTAAGTACTTTATTTCTTTATTATAAATAATTACACATTAAAACATTTTAAACTATATACAATTACCACATTTAAATTTAAAATAAATTTAATTCTTTATTAATAATTTAAATTAACTATTTTTTTTCTATTAAACCAAATATTACAAATATTTATAATTACATTATTTCTTTATTATAAATAATTAAATTTAAAATAATTTTAAAAAGAAATAATTTCACTTCTGGATAAAGTTGTGTGTAATCATATGAGGACGACGATTTACAATTAAGAATGTATAGATTTTTTATAACACTTTCTAAATTATATTTCTAAAGTTATCTTTAATGATAATGTTTTGTCTCTATTAAAGCTTGACAAGGGGACTTTAATTAAATTACCCACATTACTTTGATTGGCTAATTTTTGCTATTTTATAACACAAAATATAGATACTCTAAATTTGTTTGCAAACAAATAATGCTACCAGATTGAAATATTGTAACACTCAATATAGAGCCTACATTAGTCATGAAAATGCATCAGTGTGGGCAGGTTTATGAAATTTAATGATAAAATATCATGAATATTATTTATGTATTTCATTGTATTGTGTCTGCGAGGTTATACCGTAGGCCATTTTCATTAACAGCAATTTTTGTTATTGTGATAGGGGTCCTCGGGGACTCGGGGTCCGAGTAAATCGTTGGACAGAGCAGATTTACCACGAATTCTTCCATTATTTTGTAACAACTCGGAAGCAAAAAAAATATGAGAGAGGAAAGAATCAAATTCTACACAAATTTACAATTAAGGAACAATTTACAATCAAAGAAAATTTACAATTAAGGAACAATTGAGTGTTGTAGTGCGTTGAAGTTTTACATGGTTAAACGAAAATACTGATTCAACATTATGTAAAAATAACCTTATCCAAAGGGATATTTATGGAAAGCTTTGCCTTGTCCAAATGTGCATGTAGAGAACCGATTCCTACAATACAGAGTACAGCTGATGTAGATACTAGCTAGATAAATTACATACTAGCTAGATAAATTACAGAAACTCTGAAAGTAAATTTGGTGACAATTAATTCCAGTTATTTCCCATAATCACAACTACATATTTGACTGAAAAAAATACAAGCGTATTATCCAGAAAATTTACAAGCCACAAATGGAAAAATGTTACAACTTAAATACAAAAGAAAATTATATTAATGTGGGCACCATTTACTTGGTAAAGATGAAACTATTCCATTAAAATATTAAAAAAACTTTTCAAAACATTTATTCCATTAAAACATTAAAAAGACTTTTGTTTCAAAACATTTATTCAACCGGTTTATATTTTAACATAAGATGGAACTGTAATTACAATTACAAGATCAATGGATAAACCATTTCAGCCATGGGAATTTTGAACTGTAAACCATTTCAGCCATGAGAATTTTCAACTGTAAACCATTAGCCATAGGAATTTTGAACATAAGATGGAACTGTAAACCATTTCAGCAATCAGAATTTTTAACAACAAATTCATATAAAAAATAAGTGAAGAGTGAAGTGTCACAAAGCCATGTGGTGTGGTCGAAGATGGATCGGCCACTGGTTCCACCGGATTTTCCAGACTAAGCACGGATTGTTGGGCACCTTCTACACTTTTTAAAATGGATCAGCCACTCATTCCACTCAATAAAAGAGGTAAGACATCTTCCCAACCCCACACATGCCATAAGTTATAACTGCCAAAGTTACCTATGTTCTCTTGCCATGCAGAAAAACACGATGCTTCTCCAACCCCAAGCTGTTGTTTACAATATTCCACAGAATACCTTTTCATGCTCCTAATCTACAAAATCATTTGCAAAAGAAAACATTCGAGGCAGTGATTCAAAARAAAACTTTACGGCCAACGATTCTGMTATATGTGATAYTGAGCATGAGCATTCATCCGTTCAGCTTTTATTTGCTGSTGAACAGCCCCGACGAAGATGAAAACGTTGTGCGTGTGTTTTCAAGGACTGTAAGAATAAAGTGTCCGTATGAACATACCGATGACATGAACATAGAAACGAAAAACTTGTGGGCTGACACCACGACCATGTGAACATTTTTTTTCGCAAGCATGTGAAAACATTTGCATCCTATTTCATCCAACGACGGATTGTTGTGGTTAAAGTAATGGTACCAGAGGTTTTATTGGATTTACAATAAAATTTACATAATAGGAAAATAAAATTTTGATACAACTAAAAAACATTTACCTAACCCATAACATAAAACCTCTCCTTTGGACATTTTTATATTACATTTTATTTTTTAATATATTTTTTGAAACAAAATTATATATCCTCTTCAAAAACACACACACATACACTTTTTTTCAAGTCTATTTATTTTTATTTAATGTTTTTATATATAATGTATGAAATTCCTTATATGATTCCCATATGCCTCTCCCGAAACTCTTCCAATTCGAACAAAACAATATCTTCCATCACACACTATCCCCAACTCATTTTCCTCTTCATTGTTTTTCTCTGCTCAAGACTTTCCAGTTCTATCCATGTGTAGTGGTCCAGGCATGACCCTGGCTCCATGATCAATTACATGAAAGGCATGGCCATGGATTCCATGGTTGGCCTCTTCCTTCATCTTTGTGCATGACGAATTGGTGTGGTGGACTTGACTTTGGATCAACATGGTCTAGGTTGGTTCATATCTTAATTTTTGGCCCATCGCTTTTCTCACGTGTTGATTATTTGTAGGGACTTGTAGGTAAAACATTTTTGCAAGAAGTTATGGATTATGCTATGCAACCATGAATTAGATGAGAGAGTGCATGGTTTACTATGTCGTTGAGAGGGGCTCGACCCATGGCTTCTTGGTGGCCTCCATTAATTGAATGGCTTGTGACCCTCCAACCCATTTCAAAATTTCCTTTTTTTTTGACAAACATAAGGTTGTTGTTGCATATGTATCTTGGGATTGGTTTAACATGTGAGCTTAGTATATATATATGAATGTCTTGCAACCCTCCAACCCATTTCAAAATTATTTCCTTTTTTTTTTACAAACATAAGGTTGTTGTTGCATATGAATCTTGGGAAGCTTTATATATATATATATATATATATTAAAGGAGAAAGAACATGGTTGTTCTGTCTTGTGGTTGAATTTAAAAAACAAAATTGGGTGGGCATTACCAACTTCGATATGGTTGCATTGAGCCCCATCATGCCACCTCTCCCACCTCTCTCGGTCTCACCTATCTCCCTATCATATTAACCCTCATCCTTTTCCTCCCATAACCTTCCACATTCCCTCTCTTATCACCTCCTATACCAACCTTCTAGTGGATTTTCCCTCCTTTCCTTCATGCCTACCACTCCCCCTCCCTTACCCATCAACCCTTTTCCTTTTCTCACCTCCATAATCCACCACATATTCTCACCTTTGTATCCCACCACATTACTCCTTCCCCTTTATTCATCCCTCACCTCCTCTCATCCTCCCCTTTATATTTCCACCCCTTCCCCCTTAGATCCTCCCTCTTTTCCTTCATTTCCACCACCACGCCTCCCCTGCCCATATAGCCTTCACCTATTCTCAAATACTCCCCCTTTTCACATATAATCCCACCCCTACATTCCTACTTTCCATGGTCTCGCCTATCTCCCTCTCCTCCCCCTCCATCCTGCCTCATCCCCTCCCCTTTGGTTCCTCCCTCCTTTCCTTCATGCCCACCACTCCACCTTCCCTAGACATCCACCCTTCACCTCTTCTCACCTCCTACACCTTAGCCCCTCTCAAACCATCCCCTCATGCCCCACCACATCCATCCTTACTCTCCATACCATCAAAACCCTATGATATATACCCCTCTACCCCTCTGTCCTTGCCTCTGCTCCAACCCTGTCCTTGTCTATCCTTGGGGCCCTACCTCTACTCGATTAATTCCCCCCTCTGTACCTAGGACCCTTCATTCACTTTGATCCTATCCCCATATACCCCTAGGCTTCCACTTCTTCCTGACCCCTAACCCCCTCTACACCTGGGCCCTAAGCTCCCTATGCACATACCTCTTCCCAGAGTGTAAATTCCCGATCCAGGGAAATTCTTAAATTTGTTTTTGTAATATAAATGAACAGTCACTACAAATATAATTGTCCTTTATCATTTATTTTTTGTTCAACATTTTCTCTAATTGTTTTGTTAGAATTCATTAGAATTCTAGTATTGAACTTGTAAAAGGAAAAATCTTTGTTCCTGCAAAATTTATTAACAGTTAAGCTATACATTTTTTTTTCTGTAACATTTGCATGCAAATTATAATTTGTTTTTGCTATAAATTAATAACAATAAAAGTACTAAATTAGAAATCCATAATTTGGTTTATGGATTGATGGAGAATACCTGAAAATTCTATCTGATTTAATCATTTGTCAAGATTAGCTACCTTAGTTACATCCTCTCCCTATTTGGCTACCCAAAACTGAATGTTTTTCCTTCCATCTAGCTAGGAACAACCTCACCAGCTCCCTAGCTCTAGGAAAACCCATCTATAGGATCCTCAGATATTTTCCTATCCCTTAGTGCCCAAAGTCCCATAACTACAACCCACCACTATGTCCAACAATCCAAGTCAAAATCACAATTCGAGTAAGAAATCCTAGTTCACATGTAGTTTTCCTGATTACGTGGTTTCTCCCCCCTCCCAAAACAATAATCCTCCCCTTTATTCCTTCCCTACCTCCTTTCTCGACTCCCTTCATTAGTAAATTTGGGTCTTTTTGTGATGGACATTTCGACGCTCTTGCGACGTTATGTCATGGATATTGCGATGAATCTTGGGCCCCCCAAATGTCGCTTCATGTGCCATGGCAAGTGCAATGAACCTAGGATATCGTCGCAAGAGTGACGACCCAAGAAATTCATCGCAAGCGAGACGACCTACGGTGGTTGTTGTAAGAGTGATAGTCGGAGGAGGTCATCGCAAGAACAACGACCTAGGGAGCTTGTCGCTAGAGGGACGACCTAGGGAACTTTTCACAAGAGAGACGACTGAAGTAGTTCTTGCGATGAACCATTCAAGGATAAAGTATCGTCGACAGTAATGATAGTTTGTTGCAAGAGTGATGAAGCCTCGATAGTTGCAAAAAACTATCAATACTATCAACGATCTTATTTGTCGCAAGAGAGAAGAAATATATCTATTTAAAAAAATAATAATAAAGATTAATACAAGAGAGTGCCTTTGAGGTTTATCAATTACATTATCTCCATAACATATGGGTCACTAGTAACTTGGTTCTAATTCCAGCTTAAGTGATATGCTTCACACTAGATATGTAGAAACAATATGTACATATGAATATTGATCAATGGTTATATGATATGGTATTGTGATATGTTTTTCTCTTAATATATTTTCTAGATTGTAGTTGCACCAATTCCATTTGAGATAGAGTGGAGGTGCCATTTCTGTATTGGGTCATCTAAAGGATCAAAATAGGGATATTACACATCAAATGTAGAATGGTGATGCCATTTCTATATTGGGTCATAAAAGTGATCTTGAGAATTATTGAGGAAGGTATATTCATTTTAAATAGAAACTTAAAAACCCTATCTTCTTAAAGGATCTCCATTGAAAATTAAGCTAAATATTAAAAAACCTATTTCTATTTTGAGTCATCCCAAGAAAGATGTATTTTGTAGGAAAATATGATGCTTGCAGTATAGAAGAATAGATAAAGATAGTAAGTTGAAATTTCCAAAGTTTTGAAAAATGATTTATTATACCTTAATTTAAGGAATGGTGCTAGGATATGGATGATTTCACTCTATGGCCTCTACATAATGTTAACTCCACTAATTTGGGTCATCATTGATTTTTAAAATGCATCATTGTTACACAAATCTATAATTTAAATATGTTTTGGTTGGTTATCCTTGGGGATGTAGAGACTTTCACTTGGGAAATGATAAGGCTTAAAGGAACGTACACATGATATAATGCATATGCACTATAAGACACATAGGTATTATATCTTATAAGTGTTACACTATACATAAAAAAACAAAATGAAAGTGGATCTATCATTTTCTCATTTTAACATGTTTCTGGGAGAGAAAATGTAAAGGAGAAAGGACGCATAGCCATTTTGGAGAATTCCAACTGACCATCCCTCAATGAAATGACTATCCAATCGATCCTAAAATCATTTCAATGGATGAGCATTAGTTAATAATTCCTACTAAATAAGGATGGAGACAATTTCATTGTTGTGGAAAACATTATTGAGGTAGGGTTATTTCTTTTTATTTTTCCTAAAATCATTCATTTTATTTTCTTATTGACATTAAAATGATGTTATGTGTTTAATAAAAACATTATGTTTATCATAAATAGTCATATTTTTTTGTTTCCAATGGAAAATCCTCAAAATAAAAACCTTGAAAATACTAATTTTCAAAGTCCTAACCGTCAAAACATGGATCGCATAAATAAAATAAAAAACCCTCCAATCTAAGAGGAAGAAAAGTAAACCCAAAATACTAAATATCCTAACCCTTCTCAAGACTAGAATGTTGGGAAAATGGAAGAAATAACAACTTTGAGAGGTCTAAGTGCTATGTTTAGAGAGGGAGACCATTTCCATCACTTGCTTGGGAAAACACTTGACTTTATGATTAACAATATTGTGAATGCCCAAGGATATTCATTCAAATGAGTTATTCTATTTGTATGAGTTGGAAAGATACCAAATTTTATTCTAATGTTTTATATGCATATTGATGGTGATTACATGCCAGCATCTATCAGTCTGGTCATTTTGGAGCCCTGACACGACTAACGTGTAATATTTGTTTCATATGTTTTATTGCATCATTATTCAAATTTTGGTTTTTAAGTATTTAAGTTATTTGATTGACTCTTACACATCCACAAACATGATTTACCATTTCATCAATTATGGTATCATATTCCATTGATGCAACTAACATTGTTGCAATTGATGTTTCATCTAATACTATGGAGGAATAATTGATTGTAGAGTAGGTTTTGATATCTAAGGTATAACTAACTCCCACTCTCAAACATCGGGTCATTCTAAATTACTTATAATATATTGTTTTCATATATGTTGGAATAACATCATATGTAGGTTTATCACACCTCTATATCTTCTAGAGATAGTCAGTGAAAAGTTGAAAATCAACTAGGAGAGTTGACATAGTGGTTGACATGGCATTCAACTGGTTGGGTAGTTAAACCAAAGCAAGTGACTAGTGCATAAAACAAGGTAGAATTCAAGGACTTCATTATTTTCTCTCACCAATCTAAGTTGACCTTGTCTTCTTCACTTGAAGGGAGTTGGGTACATATTGATGTTGTATAAGATGACCTTAACCATCGATCTATAAATAATAATGTGATATTTGTTGTGTATGGAAATCATTTGATTTCTTATACTTATATGTATGTTGAACTATGTTCAATTAGGATCAAGTGTTGTAACAATGTTTTTAAATGCCTCCTCTTATTGGAATACCTAGCTCTATGATCTGCATATTTCCCTAGTTCTCCAACATGATATCAATGTTATTGGTTTGAGATATAGTCAAATTTCTATTAGTATTTGGAGGTTTTCAATTGTATGTCCTCTTATCGACTCAGATATATCTAGTAGATTGACTCGGGGTTTCATAATGCAAAGAATCTTATTACAATTTCAATTTCAGATTGCCCATTGATTACAAAATATTTAGTACTCATATCTCTAAGCTTCCATGCTATAGTGAACCCACTACTTATTATGCATATTATATGAGACCGTATTACTTATGTACATGAGGTAATTAAGCTAGAAGGTTACTAATGGAACTAATTATGCCACATGCTTAAACTAGATCTTATATGGGAATAGATTTACTTGCTACTCAACATGATGAGATTCACTAATGAATCTTGTATTCAGTGGAATCACTACTCCAGTAGATGGTATAAGTAGAAAGCCATAACTATTACTATACATTCTTTGTAATCTCAGTGTTGTAACCTTAGACACAATGGTTTTACTTCACCTATGTCCTAAGTTGAATACTGTTATAATGGGTTTCATTCATTCCATCTTCTAGTACGTGTAAACTAAGCTTAGCTCGTTATAATCTCGTAACCCTTTACACACTAGTTCCAATAATGTAAGTTATTCACATAATATTTACAATGATTGTTTACAAGTAAGTGGAATGGTACTATCAAAACTAGTTAACAAAGGTTGATATCCAGCAACAGAGTATACACATTATGTAAACAGTGATACATATTCCATAATCAATCACACTCGATATACTAGTACTCTAAGCTGATACAATGGACTTACTAGTACAGATTCCATGTGCTTCTCTTATTCCTTACTAGTCATCGAGCTATCATGTTCTTCTACTCAGAAGTGGTATCTATATCTCACTCATTTAAAATACTCTATTGAATAATTATGGTCATGCTTATACTATTATATCCAGGGGATTGCGTATACACAACCACAAAAAACGAAGTTGAAGTATTAGATTAGCAATGTGAATCATATGATATGATGAATTAAAGGGAATCATATATGCTACATACTTGGGTGTGGTTAGTGTTGCTCCCTTGATTAAAATAAAGTAAGACATTAAAGTTATGGATGATATCAAACATGTACATATTTTATAAGTAATGAAAGGTTAATGTGGACTGATTTTTATTTACCTTATCCTGCAAACTAGATCTTGGAGTCTGCCCCATGCTTTTCCTACTATCAGCCACAACTTTATAGTTGTAATTGTAACCAAGTTGGAGGCCTTCCTCCATGGTTTCAGTTCTGAAGTTGTCACCCTTCATTGCACAAGAGTATGTTTTTTTAATGTTTTTGGCTGCAATTACCTGAAAGTTGTAAGGAGATACAAATACTATTCTTAAGATGTTTGGGTACTTACGATTCATGACTGTAACCTCGAGTAGCTGCCCTTGCCTAGCCTATGTTGGCCATGTTTGGAAATCCTTGCTTTGGTTGCCTTCGAAGTGTCAGGAAACCTATCATCAAAATTTTCAAGTATGTTATATACCACACTTTTATTTAGATCTAAAGAAAATTAAAGGTATTGAAATCAAAATATTGTAATTTACCTTGGGGTACCAATTATTTTTTCTCTTGATTTTTTCAATATCTTTTCTTTTGCATCATCAATGATCTCCTTCCACTCCCTCTCTAGAATTGAGGGAGGATGTTCATACCTAAGTTTGCCTACCAAGTTTCTTCTATAAACATCCCATGCATATTTTAAATATTCGCCCGCTGCAGAGGTGACCTCTTTTTTATTGAAGGTGTCTAGTCCAAAGAGGCCTTTGAGATAATCCATAAGTTTTTTTTTGAGGTTGGAATTCTAGACATTCTACCCCATGAGTAAGGTTTCCCCAAAAACCAACAAGGCCTTGCTCTCCAGGTGCCTATAAAAATGTCTGTTCCCCACACACAAAAATATATTATTGTTATTTTAAAAATAATAATATAGATGATTTATGAATGAGATGAACAACATGAAACAATTAAAATATCAAAAACTGCATGGGAGTCTTATTTGTTTTAATGGAAGTCTATTATCATCGACCAAAAAAGTGCACAGAAGGGTCACCATGTTGGTCACACGTCTAGCTTTGGGAAATGAAACCATATCAACAACATCATCAACCTCATCTCTGTCACCACCTCTAGAGCCTGGCCATTGTGTGGATGCCTGGCGGCACGTGTCATGGATCCTATCTAAAGGTGTGGAAGATGGAGAAGTAAATAGCACTCTAGCAGCTATATGACGACACGCGTTAGGACTTTGTGGCGTATTTGCAGTGCCACTACTACCAACACCAGGTTGAACAGGCTTCAAAAATCTCTTTATAAGTTTTTTTTTTTTTTCATGAGATAATGTAAAAGTTAAAAAAACAGACTTTCATAATTGAACATATGAGTACATTAAAAAAAAACACTTTAAATTATGGTTATTACCTTATATGTGTTAAGATGTGACATAATCATATTGATCCTTTCTAGGACGACAGGAGTTTGATCTGGACAATCTAACAAGATAGCAAGTTCCTTGTTCACTTTAATGATCTTTTTTTTATCAATACCATTGGATCAAGGGATGAATACGACCCCTCCTCATCGGCAGAATCATGATCAACATGGCCTGTAGACTACATATAATTTCAACAAAATCAATGTAATTTCAGTTATATAAACAAATGAAATAATTGATCGCCACACAAATAAAATTATATAAACAAATAATAAAATTCACATAAAATGAAAGTCAAATTTGATAATCATTTACATGTTCTGTGGTTGGCCCTTTTCCACGATCATCCTGCCACATTATAATATAATTAGAACCCCCAAATATTTAAAAATTTATTAAAAATAACAAAAACATTGATTGCCACCCAAATACAATCAACCTCAACGATAACCCTCCCAAATTATTATAAAATTGGGACCGTGAAATATTTAAAAGATTTTTAAAGATAAAAAAAAATTATAATGCAATAAGTAGAGGTTCCTTAAAGAGGTGTTGCATAAGTACCCACACAATATTAGTCGATGTTGTATGAAATTCAGTTGCTTGTTTTTTGTCTCAGGTCGTGTGTTGTTTATAAACCCTGTGATATTACCGGAAGCTTTAGGCCTTCTATCAATATAGATAGTCACTCCTTTATTTTTATCGTTGTTTATTAGTTGTGTATAATTTGTGGTGAGTGAATATCTCTGCATAATTTGCATGTACCAGACCAACCGCATCCAATCATTATAATTGTAACATGGTTCGACATAGTCCATCAATTTAGTTATTGTATTGTATTTTATAGTTATGCCATCCATGGAAAATATCCTCAGGCCATGTAGGGAGGATGGTACAATGTGATATGTCCTATTGTTGACAATGAAGTTAGTGTCTAACGGAGGTAGTTCCTTAGGTACCCATTGTTTCACAAAATGCTTATACCTGATTGGAACCTCTATGTCTCATATGCTATCATCATCATAACAACATGATCATCCTTCGGCAAGAAACATTTCCATGCGTCTACAGAATTTTCTTTTGAATTGTTCACCTTTGTTCCTTGTTCGCATGCCATATCTACTAGATGCAGTCGCATTTCCCTCTATTTTTCCAAAGCTTCCCTCACTCAAGGAATAAATATCCGACATGTACCTATTTGGTTGTACCTTCAGTCAATCGAATCAGATATATAGTTAGCCAGGATTGTAAGAATATACTGAGATATCTAAAATGATAAAATGAAATCAAGAAGCATAACTCTCTCATGAGGGATTATACTTTCCTCTTTTACTACTAAAAAGGGAAGCATAACTCTATCTAGAAAGAGAAGCATAACTCTCTCATGA
This sequence comes from Picea mariana, assembly GCA_032191745.1. Classification (NCBI taxonomy): domain Eukaryota; kingdom Viridiplantae; phylum Streptophyta; class Pinopsida; order Pinales; family Pinaceae; genus Picea; species Picea mariana. The sequence goes on from JASDQU010171418.1 coordinate 11,656, forward strand.
AGGATTTGACTTTCCTCTTTGACTAATAAAAAATAGTTGTTGAGCTTATGTGGCTCTATGTGGAGAAGTAATGATTGGTTTTGGCCTATGCTTGCTATGACCATAACTTTCTTTGATGATCTTGATGACACTATCATCGATACGTTTTTAGAACCATTTTCAAAGGAAGAAGTTGTATGTGATCTTTCTTTTCCAAAGGATATTATGGATGTTAGACTTGAGGATACTTTGAATACATAGGGTGATATTATTCAATATGGTCATGATGAACATTCTACAATGGGTTTTCAACAAACACAATTGATGGCACTTGTGACTTGTATTCCTCTTTTACTTAGATTCTTGTAGGTAATAAGTTTGTTCTACACCATAAACTAGTAGAAGAAGTTAACTTTTGGTATACCATATCTCCCAAGATTTTATGTAATATTCAAGGAGGAGGGATAATCTAAATATGGAGGAGCTACACCTCATCACCTATTTTGACATTGATCTCATCATTTTTCTCCTCGGGTCCTACCATCTCCTTACGAACATTTGAGAGGAGATTCCCCTTTAAGAAGATTTCATAAAGTTTTCACCTTAGGTTGAAAATTTAATAGAGGATTTAGAGAGGCCCAACTTATAAAGTGTTCTCTCCTTAGCCCCATATAATTGATTAGGACTAACCTTCCATGCAAATTCCTCTTCCAAATTGACCTACCTCCTCTATCCTTCCAACATACACCTTAGGTCACTTTTTATGATATGCCAACATGTCTTATAGAAGTGGGGTGAGAACCCCTCTATCCTAGGAAACTTATCAAGTTCCATCGATATTTGTAGGGCCTAAATTACAGATCCTCATAAAAATAAATAAATAATTTCTAATCTACTTCTTTAATTACTACTACTTAGTTTAGAATTTCCTTTCTTGATTTTCTTCTACCAGCATAATAATTGACAGTTTATACCAACATAATAATTGATCGCAACATGATAATAAAAAACAAGATAATAACAATAACATAGTAACAACATATCATCAAACAACATAGCAACAACAACATACTAACAACATAATAATCCACAACAATATAATGATAGAAAAAAATCCATAAAGTATCTACCTCAACTTGAAGCTTAGTTGATTTATCCCTTTCCTAGTTATTGATGACCCTTCCCAACTGCCCAAACTAAGTATTAACCTCCCATCCAACTAGGAACTGCCTCTTCGTCTCCCTATCTCCAGGAATCCTTGTGGTTTCCTGGCCCCCAAGCCCAAAATTCCCAGCATCAATTGTGTCTCTGTGAGAGTTCCCAAAAAAAAACAAATTGTTCACTAATATCCTCCTTTCATCTTTTCTTCCCCCTCCTCCTTCTTCAATTTCACCTCTCCAAAACCAAGACAAAAGATCCTCCTCCAAGTCCTCTCCCCTCTTCCTTATCCCCTCCCTCAATTCTCCAACTACAATATCCCCCATTAATTCCTCAACCACCTTATCCCTCCCATTAATTACTTCAACTACCAATTTTAATAATATTATAATAAAGACTCAATAAATTTATTTTAATAATTAATTAAATTAATATTTCCACCATGATAATTGAATAATTAATGAGGGTTGTTACATACACCCACCCTTCAAGAAACTTCATCCTGAAGTTAAAGTAATTTACAATACAAGGGTAATGACACATGATTCATACATCCACATCAAATAAACAACATCATCAATTTAAAACACTTATACACACTAGTGTACATTTGCAAGGCATGCATGTGTAGCTAGAACATACAGGACTCACGCATGCACTAATGACAATAATTATCACTCCTAAAGTAATTCTTGCATGTGTCCAATCCAATCAACAAGACCATTCATTTCATAAAAGATAGTAAACCAATTAAAATGTTCATAAAATCTCTCAATTATAATAATTTAGCACAAACAACATTCATTTAGATCATTGTAGTTCAGTTAAGCAATATAAATATACATACATGCATATTTTCTTTTCAAAAAGGGGGAAAACAATAAATTCTACTATAAGGAGAAATCTCCACACACACTCAACTATTTCAATTCATCCTTCCTCCCTAACTTTCTTCTGTCTTCCATCCCTGTCCTTCCTCTGTTGGACTGTCTTGGAGCATCAACTATATTGGCCTAAATCCAAATGGAACCCATAAGCGGAAGTTTCAATTCTCTTGACCAAGCTTCCCCAACAGGAAACTTATAATCATCATCACACATCTAGGGGAGCGTGAGATAATACCATCCTCCCATGACTCCAAGTTTCAGAGGATACACAGTGGGAAATGCCTCCACCTGTCCTAACAGAACTAGGGTCCACACCCTACCATGGAACATACAGTGGAACTGTTTTGCTGGGAATTTTATCATCGTATATTCAGTTTTAGGCAGTCTCACCTCTTGAAAAACCTGCACTGGTCGATATATCATAGCAACGCATTCAAACCAACATTATTTCGCATACAAAGATTCATACCATATTGTTTCTCGGTCGATGTTCACGACATATACCTTTTATTATCATTATGATTTGGCTATTTCATAGCCCATTGAACTGCAGATTAGTCTATAACACAAACTCATACATATTTATGCATTATCATCATGTAAATGCATTTAACCCTAATCTCAATTTTGTATCCACATACCAACAACTTTAAATGTCAAAATTTTCAAGTTAAAAATAGATTTCATAATATACATCATAATTCAAATAACATTAAACATTCATAGAATTGACATTCACATAATAGGTTGCATAATATCCATCATCATTCAAATAATGTTAAACATTCATAGAATTGACATTCGCATAGGTCCATACGTCTTAAAAGTTCAAGTGTATCATTAATAGTTGGGCATCGTGGGTCCTCTCCTGAGGCCCATGTGCCCCCCCCGCTCTCAGTACCTAAAACCATACCCCCAAACAATTCTCACTCGCACAACACACCAAGTTCCTTCCCCACCACCTCTTCCACTCTACAGTTGCGGGTCGAGGGTTGTGCGGAGTTTGTGAGTCCTTCACATAGAAAGAGGTAGCAATCTTTGTATGCTCCTCCTCCTTGAGGGCTTAGCGTTTGGCACTGGGATTTGGATCTTTGTGGACGCATATTGCATACACATTGTCCCTTGCGGGATCCTTTCCATGGCTTAGTGCTTGTGTTGGGATCTGACCTGTTTTATTTGTGAGGGCTTGGTGTTTGGCACTTGTGCTTGGCTTGTTTCTCGGAAACTTGGCTCTCGATTTTGGACAAGAAGTGAAAATGACAGAGCGCTCTCCTTTGGATTTATCTGTCCAACAAATGCGAGGATGCATTGAGCACCCTCTGCACTGCTTCTTGGTTAGTGGACTACAGTTGCCCAGAATAGTATGGAATTGGTTTAGTTTGTGGTCTCATTTTGTGGTCTCAATTTAACACATAGTGAAAAGCATGCCTCTTCTGGTCTCCCTCCTCATGGCTCACACTTGGTGCTTGATATATGTTGTCAATGGGTGTGTTGATACTTGGTATACTAGCTCACAGTCATACGGTTTGACTTGATATGAGGTTCAATGAAGTTTAGTTTCAAATGAGCACAAAGGTCTAGTGGGATCCTCCTCCACGTGACTTGGTTTGGCGCTTGTGCGCTTGGTCTCGAATTTGTGTTGTGGTGCGTACTCAAAATTGATGCGTACTTGAACTCGACTATTGGAGGGATAAGGTATCACAGTTTCCAGGGTTCAACTTGAATTTCCAACATCAACAAGATGGAAACAACAAGACAAAATGTTTGTGGCCACCGTGGGGCTCGAATCCTTGGATGCTTGGACTTGAAATTGGAGATTGGGATCGTTGAGCCTAAATCGTTGAGATTGGAGATTGGTTTCGTTATAGAATACGTAGAGCACCATGTAATATTCCCTTGTGGCTCCTTCATTCATCCATGGCACTTTTTTTTGGGCACGTTGGTTGTGACTCGGCACTCGTACTTGGTTCTATGGTTGAAAGTAAAGGCTTGATGGCAACCAGCCCAATGTTTTCTTTTTTTTATTATATTAGCGTGAGCTCTGTGTGAGATCTCCTCCTCGACCTCTATTTGGAGTGTGTTGTCTTGTGTTTTTTACTTCTTAGTGATGGAATTCTGGCCCTCAGTCTCATAATTAGAGATAGGGATCCATGGATAGGCCCAACATTTTTTTACTTTTTTAACATTGTTAATATATTTCTTATTTTTATATTTTTTTCGCTTCATAGTGCAATACTTTGACTTCATGGGATTTCTCCTGGTGCCTTATGTGGTTTCTCTCTTGTGACTTGGTACTTGGTAGGCTTCACACTTGGTATCGACTGTATACGTGAATATTGAGCTCGATATGATATAAGCCCAATTTTTTTTTTTTTTTGTTAATACATTTCTTATATATATATATATATATATATATATGTATGAGAGATTTCTAGGATTTAAGTCTTATAATTATTTCCTCTGGTTATTTTGCAGGTGAGGATGTTTGCAGGTACAAA
>JASDQU010171418.1:23898-37353 GCA_032191745.1 Picea mariana
TGTGTGTGTGTGTGTGTGTGTGTGTGTGTGTGTGTGTGTGTTTGTGTGTGTGTGTGTGTGTGTGTGTGTGTGTGTGTGTGTGTGTGTGTGTGTGTGCGTGCACGTGCGCGCGCGGACAAGAACCATTGACGGAGGGTACAACTGGTTCAGTGGGGCCTTGCCATAATAAACTTAAATTGCAACCATATAAAAAAATAGGTCGGGTGGGGATTCGAACCCTGAACCTCTCTGGTGCTAAATAACAATTTCCAAAGTTACCAACCGGACTACCGGTCTGCATTGGTACTTCCGCCACCATAAATTTATTTAATTTTTCATTTTACCAGTGCTGAGGGAGGGTGCATGACGGTACGGTTGGGAACATATTTCAACGCAGAATACAGATAATTAATTGCAGGTTGTAGCCATGGAAATCGAGACAAGTTTTCCTAAGGCCTTAGAGTGCCAGATTCGTATTGAGGCATGGAGATAGTCATTTTTGGGTAATTAGATGCCACGAATTCAATGGTGTTGTCTGTTTTATGTTCTGAGCAAAGATTCTATAGATTAATTCCAGAATGAGGTATACTTATGTATTTTTCCAAATTCTTTTGTTGAGTTACTAAAAAGGCCTACCCATTTGAGAGCAGGACCCAGAGACGTAGTCCACCAGGGACGAACTCCGTTATCAAGTTTTTGTGTTCAGATTGATGCTTATGTCTCCTTCTTATTGAGATTTCCTTCTTTATGGTGCACTTTAATTTATGCTCATTTAATACAATTATTTAATAAGTCATATCGATGAAAAGATCATGGATTATGAAGTTAATAGTCTTCCTGAAATATTTGAGAAAGAATACTTCTTAATGGATGGTCTTAACAAAGTGATATATGAAGACATCGAGGAATGGTCCATGAACAGTGGCTCATCTCGCCACATGATTGGGATGAGATCAATATTCTTGACTTTCTCAGAGATCGACACAGATTGCTATGTAGGATCTTGAACTAACACCAAACAAGCAATAAAAGGGTGTGGATATGTAATATACCAACTCGAGTTGGGAGGATTTTTGGGAATAGAACATATGTTGTATGTTCCAGATTTGAAAGTAAACCTACTCTCAGTTGTGGATTTTGAAGATGAAGGCTATGCAATCGCATTCTGTAATGTCCATGTACTTGTGTATTCAAGGGAAGATTCTCAAGACACAAAAATCATGCTTGGTGTTCATAAGGAGAGGTTATATAGGTTATTGGGAAGACCTATAATCTAGTCTAATGGTTTCTTGGATTCAGCATCAAATTTTGTGTCAGATTCAATGTCAGATTTATTATTAGTGTCAAAGGCATTATCAGAGATAAGAAGTTGTGAGACTCCTTTTAGTACTAAGGGGAGGATGAGTCCATGAATAAGCCATCCATCAAAAGCGATTTCATTGTAAATATTTATATTTGTAAATTACAAGCTAATATGCATATGTAGATACTTCCTAAGTTTATTTCTAATGTTGTATTATAAGGCTTGTAAGCCACTCATTGTAGATTATAAAAGTGAGAGGAATTATGTAAAATATATATAGCCACCTTATATGTTGATAAGAGTGAGAGGAATTATGTAAGAGGATTTCTATATAGCCACCTTATATGTTGTTAAAAGTGAGAGGTATTTTGTAAAACGATTTCTATATAGCCACCTTACATATTGTTTAAAGTGAGAGGAACCTTGTAAAAGGGTTTCTATATAGCCGCTTTTTTATAGGAGTGAGAGGGATCTTCTAAATATTTCTAAACCTTTCGACAACAATGTAGACAATTATATTATCTTTTTATCAACTAAAATGGCTACATATGGATCGAATTGTCTAAGTCAACATTCTTATTTTGAAGTACAAAAGGCGAATGAACAGAAGGATGTAGGCAATTGGAACATGTCTATCGAAAGCGGGAAGAGCATCGACACTATGTAAATCTTCCCAGAGCTGGTAAAGGAGAAATAATTTTCTTTGTAAGAGGATGCATGCTATAAGAATCTCCAAAATATTATGTCATGTTCATGTAGATGTATACCTTGAGCAGAAGTGGTTCAGTGCATATGTTTACAGTACATATAGAATTGTTTTCAAGGTAGGAGAAAGATAATGAACATAGAATTCATTCAGACAATCCTGCAGATACATCCACGGTACAGGAATAGAGAGTCCAAAAGGGAAATGCATAGATCAACATTTGACTTGGTTTCAGATTTTTGAGATAGACTATCTTCAATGGGAAAGGATATGGGAGTGGATGTTGAGTATAGGATTCAGATTCAGATATTGAAAAGATTCAGTGAGTAGAATTTTGTTATGAAGGAATTTATGAGCTAGAACCAGAGTTATATCTATATTAGAAACACTGTCAGAGGCCAGAGTCAGATCCATATTTCAGAAGCATATAGAAGTACATTGATATAATATCTAATATCTAAGATTCAAGATGAATATTGAGTCCCAGAATATTCAACAATATGGAAGAGTGAAGAATATTCATCATCACTAAGTTACTAGATAAGAGCATTATAGTAAGATGGAAGAGTGAGTAAGAGTTATCATCACTAATTTGTTGAAATATTCATACTTGTGGAGGACCAAAACTTTTTCAATGGGAAAGTGTGATCCAGGAGGATATGGAATGCTCACAAATATCTAGGAGGATCTAGATCGCTCACAGAGGTCCAGAAGGATCCATAAAATATAAAAATTTTACCACCTCAAATTCTCTAGAAAACTATATCATTGTGTAGAGCTCGGCGATAGATTTCCAATGGTGTAAAAATTTCCTCAAACGGATTTCGTATGAAAAAGTTATGGACGATTGAATTTCAGGTCAAACAAGGCAAAAGTCAAAGTCAAGGTGACAAGTGTCACCACTGGAAGGGTGACATGTGCCCTTTCTCTACAGCAGGATGACATCAGCATGATGTAGAGTGAAACCAACAAGGTGACATGGAATCACGACAGTGTGCCATGTGTCACTCGGAAATGGACTTTGCAAGGTTCTATTTGGACCAATACAAATTTGACATGTGTCATCTATATGATGATGTAGCATCTATGCAATGATGTGGTAGGTAGACAAGTGGACCAATAGCAGATTGACATGTGCCATTCACACAGCCTATGTGGCAAGTAGGTGGTGGATACATCAACAATACAGACAACATGAGATGGCATACCATACACACAGATGGAAGACCGTATTCACGGGTGGCAGGTACAATTGGTGGCACATAAGCCAATGACAGGCTACCACATGGGCGAATGAAATGGTGCCACGTGGCACCTTCCAAAATCCCAAGTTGGGATAGGTATCAAAATGGTTGGACTCGATGAGTATTGAAACCCTGACCTCCGATGGAATCTACTCGAAATATTCCAAGATTCCAATTTCTTAACCATTATCCGTTAACCAATATGTCAAGTTTAGTTCTTGTTACAACAAACCAATTAAAATATATTTAATTGGATGATGACGTTAGTGTGAAGTTCGAGCTAGTTTGGGCATCTCGCGCCCTATTTAGGGGCATGAATTCTAATGAGTGCACACATTTTGAGGATGCACGGATCACAAGACAAAGGTATGGTATGGGTGCATTGAAGTGCATGTCAAAGGGGGGGGGCAAGTTTATGTGTTGCATAGATTTGTGTGCCATGAGGTATATTATCCAAACATATTCATGTTTATACTCATTTTTCTCATTTTTGTGAGAGGAGTACAATGGTGATGTTGTTTTTGTGCTAAGAGGTAATTTTTAAAAGTATTAGTTCAAATTGTCGTTAATGAGTGCCATAGTGCATCATTTGGCATGTAAAGAGGGTAAAATTGAGCCAGTTCAGAATATGGTCGAATTTATACTCATTTTTCTCAGAATTTCGCAAGGAATTCAATGGTGAACTCTATTTTTGAGTTTTAGTAGTGGAATTAAAGAGAGACCATAAAATTGGCTCTTGTAAGACCATGGTGTAATGTAATTTGACATTTTGAGATAAATAAGAGCAGTCTTACTATCTATAGGGGACTTGAAGATGAAGTAATATATGTCATCAATGTTGTGTATTTGAGTTCTTTTATTTTATGTTGTCTTATCTCATAATTCCTTAAATTAATCATCATTTTATGAGATTTTGGATTTAAAGTAGTGCATCATTATTTTTTTCTGCAAATCACCTCAATATGATCAAGAATTATTTTGAATCAAGTTAGATGTTACATGTATATTTTAAAGGAATAAGAGTATCTGAGGATTTTCAGATCATCGTGCAACAAGTACAGGGGATCCTACGATGCCCTGCTTATTGTCTAGATCCATCCCACGAGGCACCATTGGTTAACCAACTTCATCTCATGAGGACCTCTACAAACTAAAGGGGTCGAGACACTTGGGCACGAGGGAACAAAATGTTTTCGTCGATGTTGGAGCAACTCGAATTTATCTCTAGTGGGGCTTTGAGACTTACAGGGGTTTGAAATCATTTTTAGAGAGGTTTTTGAGATATGGAGATAACCCTTATGCATGTTGGAGGAGGAACCATCTTCTAGAATAGATCAGGGCACTACACAAGTGCTAGTGGGAAAAACCGCCCTATGGCTACACCAGGGTTTACATTGTAGGAAGATGAATAATTGTTTAAAAGTCTCCTACTTTTCTAACTTCCCCAAACATACCCATACTCATACAAGAAAATAAAAATGAGAAGGATTGGGTAACTGTACCTCTACTCCGCGTCCGTTGATGATCCTCTCACGCTTGAAAGCTTCGCTGACTACATGCCTCCTCCCAAGGCTGGACTCCATTCAATGATAGATAAATAGAAAACCAAAAGCATGCAATTCATATAAAAATTAGGGTTATACACTAGAATATTAAAATATAAACCATTAGAAACATTCAACACACCATGATTTGGGATAGGAAAAGTACTTCTTTTATTGATAATACAATGATCACTTACAACTAAAGCCAGCTACTGCTCCACAAACTTGGTCTGGGCTCCTCTTCACCAAGATCCAAGTGCACCTATGTATAGCTTCTCTTCTCAACCTTCTTCTTGGGAATTAAAATGGGTTTCTGATGGAGGAAGAAAGGCAAATTGGGGAATTCTGAGGCAATTCTCACAAAAGGGTTGCAATTACTTGGGGCAAGGAGGGGATGTGAAACATGCAAAGTTTCATTGTTATTATGTCTAGATGTGGAATGAGACTGAAAAACCTCCTTTTATATGACAAAAGGATGATCATTTGGTTGGGTGATGGGATATAGGCAGTGGATTAGTTGGGAAACTACCCAATAGCCCGTAATCTCAATGAATTTCTTACAACTTTTTATTTTTTTCAACTTTTGCAAGTATACACGGGTTGTAGTGGTGCATCATGCGTATGTACGCAGGTTGTAGTGGTGCAGTAAGCATATGTATGCGGGTAGTATTGGTGCAGGGCTCGTACATCTTCAAAAAATGGGTTTTTTTTAAGAGCAACTCAGTGATGGCTTTGAAAAAAATGCAAGTAAGAGGGCCAAATGTTAGGTATGCAAGTGTAGAGAAATTTAGGGTTATAATAGATTCCCCCTAATGTGTGAGTTTATAATAGCATCTGATGGTCGAAATACATTACAAAATCTTCACCAATGTACAAAATGAGTGAGCCCGGGACCAGAGTTTCGGAGGTGCCATCTACAAAAAATAACAATTGTCTCTCCGAGGCGGGCATACCGATGCTCGGGATGAAATAAATCATGGCTACCAATCAAATACATTGTAGATACATGTCATATAACTATATAAAGTGTAGCCATGACCAATACACAGCAGATCTACATCTCAAAATCAAAGATATACAAGTATAATATCCATTTTCAAGAAGCCAACAACGACTTATGGTTGGAGATGAGGTCTTCTTAGCTCGAGAAACAACTTCAAGATATTCAAAACTCAGGTAGGAGTGCAATGTGATTGTATGACTTCACTACCTAGAGGTCTTCGACGGCTCATCAGGGAAAGACAAGAGGATCTCGATGATCAAGCAAAGAACTTCATTGATTTCGAACAAGGACTTGATTGGACTTTTGGGATGGTCGGGCATGAGGTCAAAAGACAAACTACATAAAGGATGACTTAGGTTGGGTGAAACTTCCATTGGACAATAGAACGAAAGAGGATCAGACTCAGGCAACATGACATTGACATAAGTTCACGATGCAGGAGGCAACGTAAACTCTCCATGTCTTTGGAAGAGTAACCAAACGAAGGAGGAAACAACTCTATGTAGTGATAAAAACTTCCTAAGGTCATATTAGATCCAAAAGCTTGAAGAAAAAATGGAAGGATGTGCTTTGTCCAAGGGCGACTCATTGTGCTGCCAAAAGAGAATATATATTCCCCATCCCCTCTTTTTGGGTTTTTATTTTTTATTTTTTTGTCTTTTTCAACTTTTTAAAGAGGTTGAAAAAGAATAAAAGAATGCTATGTTACAAAGGAGGAACGAGTGTTGCAAGCATACTAGTTCCAAGCGTAATGAATACATTAATGCTCAGAGAATGGAGACATGTGCAGGAAAATAACACTCGAGAAAATTCCTCCATGGGTCAAGGTGTCAGGTCATAGAGGAAAAGTGATACAAGGCTTGTGTATAAGGCATGCTTCAAAGGTTCAGTTGAGAGCAACATGGAGTCAGAATTAGGACAAAGACACAAATATGAAAATGTGATTAGCGAGACACAATGAAACCCCCTTCAATGTAATTTTAACGAGCCTAGAGAAGGTAAGTTCGGTAGTTTTTTCATTTTTAGAGAGTATAGAAAGACATAAAAGAAGACTCCACTCGGGTACCTTTTTCGAAAATAGTCTAGTCTATTCAAATCCATTTTAATGAGTTTGACAAAGACAATATCACTCAACATTCTTTTCAATTTTAAGCAGTCTGAAAAGAGCTTAACTATAGACTCGCTAGATTTTTCTAGATTTAGTCTCCTTATCCCGAAAAAGTATCAAATTTACGGAGGAGAAATCTCCCAAGGTGTAAACTCATGCTAGTAGATATTCTTCTGGACCAATTTAATGAGTGTGAAGTAATAAGGTCACTCGATGATCTTTTCAACTTTAGGGAGTCTGAAAAGAGCTTAACTATGGATTTTGTGGGGGTTCTTTTTTTGTAAATAATCTCCAAGGCCCGAAAAAGGTGATAAACCAAAACCAAGGAGAATGTTCCTTTTTCATAAATTTATTCCCTCGGGCCCCAAAAAGGGTTAAACTTGTACCTAAGAATACTCTTCTAGCAAACCGAAGTTTCTAGAGTATACCTTTGTTCGTACAATTGACCATCCGGACTGAAAAAGGGGTAAACTACTGTCGGACAGACGTGCCTTCAAATTTGATTTTGGTGAGTGTGAAGGACAACAAGATTACTCAACAATATTTTCATGTTTAGAGAGTCTGAAAAGGGCTTAAAGAAGACTCGAGGAGGCTATTTTTCTCAAGTAATCTGAACGAGATCACTTGTACCAAGAGGGGGAAGAAAGGGCTCCCATTCCCCCATTGGAAAAACCAATGGATCAATTGTCGAGACCATGTCTCGAGAATGAAAACATGAGTGAACAAGTTCATGCTCAGGAGAAATCGAACATCGAGGATAAAACACCACATAATTAACCTATGGTGGGGTAGAGTCTACACGAACACTAGGAACATATAAAGGGGAAGCCTAAACTAACACTGAATTAGGATGGTGATTATCATATTCCAGCTGGTTGATAGTGACAATGCTTCCATTATGAGGGAAATGCATCACCTGTAAAATGGTAGACACCACAACATTCATAGCATATATATAATCACGCTCGAGAAGCATATTGAAATCTAACAGGCCTTGTACCACTATAAGATTGACAAGGAAAAACTTCCCACCTAACGAGATAGGCAACTGAAGAAAAACCCCCAAATATTCACTAGGACGTNAGCAGACACAAGCTCGGGAGATCCCAAGACTTTCCAAACCGAGGAGGATAAAATACTTGCAGAGGATCCTTCATCCACAATACATCAATAAATGTTTGTTTAATTAAATTCAACCCTTATTTGAAAGGGTGTGGAAGAAGAAAGACGAGGCTCAACAAGGCCATTCCAATCAAAGGAAACCATCCTATGGATTATAGGGGGTTTGCTCGAAGTGAGCGGAATGGCCCCTTGTTCTGAAAGTACTGAACTGGAAATGCTAAAAATTTATTTTGTAGATACATCACTTCCTAAGAGAAGAGTGGGATCAGTCGAAGATTGCATCAGCATGACCACTTTTGTAGACTCGACACTCTCCAAGAGATGAGTGGGATCAACCAAATATTGCACCAGCATGACCACTTTGGTAGACTCAACACTCTCCAAGAGAAGAGTGGGATCAGTTGAAGACTGCATCAATGTGACCACTTTATCAACCACTAGTTGAATAGGCTGCGAGACAACATGGTCTACAGGCACATCACCCCACAAAATAGGAGTGGGATTAGCCGAAGATTGTATCTGCATGACCACTTCATCAACCAAAGGTTGAATATATTGTGAGGAAACCTCTGAATACTCAGAATTAGAAGAGCTTGCAGAAAGGGACCACAACCTTTGTACCTCTGGAATGCCAGGGCACAAATGAGTAAGGTGATCTCCCTTGCAAATCTTACAAGGGAACTTAGGCTGACATCTTATCCATATAGGTTTCTCAACAGAATCAATGCCCCCAACATGACTAGCAGTAGTTGGTTGCACATATCCAACATGACTTTCACAGGTTGTTGGTGGTTTGATAACAAGACTCGTAGAGGCTACAGACCTATCGCCAGTATGACTAGCAGTGACTAGACTTTTTCCCCTAACATGACTTGTAGAGGTTGGGTGTTTTCCCCCAGCATGACTTGCATAGGTTGGGTTTTGTTCTTCAACATGACTAGCAGAGTTTGATGACCCATCTCCAACATGACTTGCAGAGGTTCGTGACTTCGTCTTCCTATTCTTCCTCTTTCTATTTCATTTAGACTTCCGGTTACTAGTAACTATACTTTCACCAGGGAAGGAAGAAGGAGGAGGAGAAGACTTTGCTGACAAAGGAACATCAACATGATTCCCATGACATAAGGTTCTTAACTGAGAAGCATCAAGAGCATTCGAGACATTTGGAATGGTACCCAACCAAACCGATAGTCCCACATTCAACCCAGGAATGTACAAAGTGGCCATCAAAGGGACACCAATGTTTACAACGAAAGGAAAAGAACAAGAATCCCTTTGCGAAGGGGTTCCTTGGTTGGTATTGACGAGAACTTTTTCCATGAATATCTTATGCACAAGTTCTCCCCTTGCGGCATCGTTCAAGTCTGTAAAATTATCACACACTAACTCTGGTGAACCAATGGTATAAAAAACAATCTATAAAGAGGCAACTCCATGTTTCTAAGCAGAAGATCGAAAATTCCTCGCAACCGATAGAGTGGGAGGTATACCACCTTAGGTCAGAGACCCAAATCAATGACTGACTAACTCACTATGGAAAACTAGGAAGCAAAGAGCACACACTAAAAATTCCTAAAGACAAATCAAGCAGACGACTATCTAGTAGGAAGAATAGTTACACTAGCCAAGACTAGAGAAACTTACCAGTGCAAGTGAAACTCGAACACGGAAGAACCCTCTAGGTATACTCTGCAAAGTGTGACCTGACATATTCCCTAGGTACTATGGTATACCCCCACAGTCACCTGTGTAAGTCCCTAGAAAATGGGCAACTAAGTTGCCATCTCGCAAACAATCACCAGGCGAGTACTTTTGACAATCGGGCAGATCGCAATGAGCAGGATAACAAATCTGAAACCTATCTAGGGTATTGAAAGCAAGTGGTCTGGAAGATAACAGAGGATATCGAATGGATTCGAGGTCCACGAAGCTCCATAGGCAATTAAAGTCGATATAATTCTCATGACAGATCCTCAATATGTGTTCCCCACTACGTTTAGTCTGGATTTGGAGGGGTTATCTCCATTTCCTTTCCTCACGCAACCTCGCATTTATCCCCTGCATTAGAGGGGGGTCCCGGATAACTTTCACATCACTGGAATTTAACACTCCCTAACTCTGACTCCAATGTTTGTTTAATGACCTTGAAGAGTTTCCTCTCCAACCTAATTCAAGGCCCTAACCCTAAACTAGTTGGTTGACCCTACAAACATAAAAGGTCTAATTAATTTTAGATGTAGCGTTCGTTTTAATGGCTTGATTTACTCAAAGGATGTGGTAGTGCAACTTATGTTATTAAGACTCTTGCAAAAAATAAAACTTACAAGAACACTGAAAAAGAAGGATTATATTTCTTATTTTTCTTTTGAAATGCTTTCAAGATCAAAAGAAAACACAACACTATGCTAATTTCTTTTTCTTTTTCAAATAACAATGCAAATAAAATAAAAAGAAAGAAAGAGACCTAAAAAACCAAGTTTTTTTATTTTCTTCCAATCAAAGCTGAAGTAACAAAAGATTCTAAAATAAATTGATGAATACAAGAAAATCAAAAAGACAAGTAAACTGAAATCTAACCCAAGCTATGGCTGTAAAAACGGAGACTCTGAACTCCGTCAAGAAACCCTAAGAAGTATAAACCTCAATCGGGAAATAGGTTGGATGCCTCTTTTTCAAAAAGAATTTCTTGAACCAGGTATGCTACTGTGGTTTCAGTAGCCTACGTATGTACATAGGATTTTTACTAAATAGAGCATGTATGTATGTGGGTTGACCCACTGTAGGGCATGTACAACTCTGTACTTTCTCAAAAATAAATAAAACAGACGGACTAATAGGACAGGGAGAACTGGTATGGCACCAAAAGGTGATCAGAATCCCTTAAAAGACTCAACAGACTCAACATAAACTCGAAAGGTAGAAAAACCAATCAAATACCCAAAAAAAATCCCCTAAAACCCTAAAGGCTTCCCTAGTATGGTCACTATTTCTGCTAGCGAGAAATCCCCCCCCTATGGCTACACCAGGGTTTACAATGTAGGCAGATCAATAACCGTTTAAAATTTTCCTACTTCTCTAACTACCCCAAACATACCCCAAACTCATACAAGAAAATAAAAATGAGAAGGATCGGGTAACTATACCTCTACTCTGCGTCCGGTGATGATCCTCTCGCACTTGAAAGCTTCGTTGACTGCACACCTCCTCCCAATGCTAGTTTACATTCAAAGACAGATAAAAAGAAAACTACAAGCATGCAATTCATATACAAGTTAGGGTTAGACATTAGAATATTAAAACATAAATCATTAGAAACATTCAATACGCCATGATCTAGGATAGGAAAAGTACTTCTTTTATTGATAATACAATGATCACTTACAACCAAAGCCAGCTACTGCTCCACGAACCTGGTTCAGGCTCCTATTCACTAAGCTCCAAGTGCACCTCTGTATAGCTTCTTCTCTCAACCTTCATCCTGGGAAGTAAAGTTAGTTTTTGATGGCGGAAGAAAGGCAAATTGGGGAATTCTGAGGCAATTCTCACAAAAGGGTTGCAATTACTTGGGGCAAGGAGGGGATGTGAAATGAGTAGAGTTTCATTGTTCTTATGTCTAGATGTGGAATGAGACCCCAACACCTCCTTTATATGACAAAAGGATGGTTATTTGGTTGGGTGACGGGCTATAGACAGTGGATTAGTTGGGAAACTACCCAATAGCTCGTAATCTCAACGAATTCCTTGCAACTATTTATTTTTTGCAACTTTTGCAAGTATACGCGAGTTGTAGTGGTACAACATGTGTACGTACATGGGTTGTAGTGGTGCAACAAGCATATGTACGGGGGCAGTATTAGTCCAGGGTGCATACATATTCAAAAAATAGGTTTTTTAGAAGAGAAACTTAGTGATGGCTTGGTAAAAAATGCAAGTAAGAGGGCCAAAAGTTGGGTATGCATATGTAGAGAAATTTAGGGTTATAACAACAAGGTTTTGGGTTTTTTAGTTTTATGTTTGTTGATTTTCACAATTATTAAATCGGCCCTAGGAATTGTATTGTGTGGTCAATATTCCATTATTAATAAAGTGTCATATTATTTCTTCTATTTTATGGTGTATTTAGATTGAATGCAACATGTTTGACAAAATGCCTATTTATGGGTTATGTGAAAAATGTTTGTAGAAAGTCCTCAATCAATTTAAAACATATGAAGACTATAACCAGAACTATATTAGATAGTAAATTTAGCACATTCCTATTTGGGGATATTACATAAAATGAGCCACACCATTAAATTTGTGTGCAACTGATCTAGGTGGATATCGGTGGCCACCCACCTTCTCCAACTGGCCCAAAACATGTTCTTGGCAATTTTGGTAATTTACTATTTTTAGCAATTTTTAACTTCCAGGGCCATTTTGAGGCCCTAAATGATGTTTTTTGAGAAAACGGGGAGCAACATAGATCGTTGATTAGTGTTTCTCATCCAAAAGTTGTAGTCCTCAGATAGATCTTTCCAATGAGCTATCATACGCCTAAAACAAATATCGTATGCAAAAGTTACGACCCCGGGAAGTTGATGCACCAACTTACCGAAATGAGGCCCACATGACTTTTGGTGCTTCATCTCCCAGGGTTAGGTTTTTGGATGTCTAGGGTTTTTGGAATTCCTGCTTATTGTTTAAAATTCCCTTAGAACCTCATTGTAATAATGATCTTCTCACGGATGAGAGTAGCCATCACATCTCTTCTCAAAGATAAGCTACCAGCATTCTAGCGAGTCTTTCACTCTGTATTTTACAGTCTCTGTACATTTATTTCATTAATAGAAATCATGTATTATTGTATATTTATGACTCTTGTTTTATTTCCGCTATATCTCTGTTATATTGTTGTCTCTCTTGCAATATCTCTATGCATTTCTTTATTATATCTCTGATCTCATTTCGTGCCGAAAATAATCTGGATCAGTGGTATCAGAGCAGGCTGCTCTTGATCGTTTTCAGTGCATGTCCCCGACGAGGTATGAGTATAGCAAGTTGGGTCTCGAGCTTGTCTCTCTTGAAGACAATCACTCTCGCACACCCAAGAAACCCTCAATGGCAGAAGAAAAGAAAAATGACGGAGCAAACAATCCTATCAGTCTGTTGCTTGAGGAAGCTCTCATGCGACAGAGGGACGAAATGATGGAAAAATTTTCCCACATCCTTCAATGCCTCCTGATAGCATCAGGTGCATATTCATCAAGCGACCACTTTGGAGGCACATCACCTTTCAAGGTACAGGTTAATTTTAATATTCCCGTATTTTAAGGTCAAATAGATGCAAATGCCCTAGATAAATGGTTAAATCTGCTAGAAGGTTATTTCTCTGTTCATAATTTTTTTGACAAGGAAAAGATCACCTTCGAACTCCTTAAGGATCTCCCCCATGTCAAACATTGGT
>JASDQU010171422.1:17487-30689 GCA_032191745.1 Picea mariana
TCCAATGGATCACCCAAGGTACCTGACCTAACTATGATCCATGCAGACTTATTACAATATTAACCCACACAGGGGTGCGGTAATCCCGCTTACAAAAATTTGATGCTGGGGTATCAGATACCCAAGTAGAACCAATAATGTCTTCCACATAGATGAATACTTCATGGCACATGAGTTGACCACCGTTGCTAAATGGGCGGTCAACAGAGGGCATCAAGCCCTAGATAGCATGCGATAACCTGGATTCTTGTATGGAGGCTTGGAGTTGGTGTGGGGATGCTTGGGTTGCAACATTGTTCATGCGGGGCGACTGGATGTAATGGTGTACATGACTTAGGAGGAGTGACAGAGTCCATGTGGGTTTGTGATGGATCGGTGTGGACACACCTTTTGTAGCTAGATCATCTTTGAGCTCTTATTGTGTATGACATCACCTTGGAGCTTGACATTTGTACCCTTCAAGTGGATTGCTGCACTTGTGTGAGCGTACACATGTTTACTATAGATTGCTCGTAAGGGCATGGCCCACATTGTATTGTTGGCCTCCCTTACCTCCTATATATATAGAGGAAGGAGAGAGTCCATCATTATTTATCATAGCTCATTATGCTTATCGCCCCTATTAGAGATGTGATCAAATGGAGTGCACTAGTCATTTTGTTTCTCATAGATATTCATTTGTATTTGGTCTCCTCTCTCTCTCTTGGAGTCGCTAAGGTTTTTTGATATTCTTGGAGGATCTTGAAGTCTAGGGTTAGGGATTCCTTGGGGAATTGAGGTTAGATTTTTCAGATGAAACCCTACGGTGTATTTGGCGAAGAAGGAGAAGAGGAGGAGACGTCTTGCCTTGGATGACTTGTTTGAGTGATTCATGCTTGTTGGGTCTGCTTGGTTTAGCTAGAGTTTTTCATTCTTTTCCCTAGATAAGGTTCTGGAGAGTTAGTGGATTGTACTAGCCTCGTGATAAAGCTGTGGTATGTACATGAAATTCATCATATGCATATTAATGAAGTTTTCAGTTGTCCAATACTTGTGTAAATCACAGATTTGATTTTCAACCATCTTTATTCTTCTTGGTTTTCTAATTCCTAGCTATATATGTCTTGCTGATTTGACATAAGTTAAGGGCAATTATGTTGAGGATTTAACCTTGTAATTGAATAAGATAAGGACCATTTTACTGTTATAAATAAGAGTTCCAGATCTGGGTTATGCATGTTAATATTGTTCTAGAGGGCTGAAACTAATTGGGAAACTTTGGTTTTTTCTCTCAGTGGATTGCCTAGAAGTTTGGGTTGTTAAAGATTGAAATATTGTCCATTTCCACTGCTGTTTTGTATTATATGTCATAGCAGCCCTAAGGCTGCAAAATTCACAAGGTTAAGATCTGGGAAACCTCTAGTTAAGAGGTGAAATTTCAGAATTCTGAATTTCGAGAAATTTCCTCACTTATGCTGAAAAGAGACCAGATGTTTTTTGAGGTAAATGGAACTCCAATGGGACAGATTGGCCAGATTTTGGAGCATAATCAACCACACCACAATTGGAATTCTCAAAAATTGGCAAATGCAGACATGAAGCATGGTTGTGAAACTGGTGACAAGGCGGCAAATGGTAAGGATCCATCCAATTTGCTGACTAAAATTGTCAAGCCATGGTAGAGCCACAATTATCCTACACAGTTCTCAATGTTGTCAAGCTTTCGGACAACTTTTTATCCCTTGAGCAAAGGCTTCATGAAAATTACCAATGAAGCTTAACCTTACAACTTGGAATGTTAGGGGAGGATCTAGGCATAGTAGAGGAGATATTTTTAAGGAAGTCATCACTAATCTGTGTCTCGATATGCTTCTATTACAAGAAATCGAAATTATTGGTTTCCAATTATGAAACTTGAATAGTTGGAGTGGGGAATACGTCGCCACACACCACTATTAAGGTAAAGGCAGTGTAGTATGCTCTATGGTTTCTTGGTTGGCTCCTTATATTGTTGACAAAGGAGAGACCTAGTCATTAGATGTTTTTGGTTGACCATAATGTTGGTTGGCAAGGTTTCGGGTTTCTGTTCGGTGTATGCTCCCAATGACTCGATCGGTAGGACTTGTTACCTCGAATATTTGCACCAAAAGATAAGTCAAATCACCAAGCACAAACCACGGGGCAACTTGAGGACACCATCCACTATCACCTCGGGGCTCATCCTCCTCACTTTAGGTCGGCTCTCCTTAGCACAATAAAACTACAAATCTGTCCTTGCAAATTTTGATAGAATTTTGTAGAATGAAGATACTTTTAGGTTTAGGCAATATAGTGATGGTGGACTATTAAAACTATTGTCTATCCATTAGGCGATGGAGTTGAGATCAGAGAGCAAGAAGGCTTGAGTATGTTGGAGAAGATGTAATTAAGAAATGCATTGATGTGCTACAATTGGTCCAAAACAAATTTTAAGATTGTACAAGATAAGAGAGGGCCCTTATGTAGGATGCACAATCACAACAATAAGATTACTACCAAGTAATAACATGCAACCATGAACAATAGAGAGATTGCCACATATAAAAAAGATGAAGTGGATTGTGTATGACATCCTTCTAATTGAATGATTGGCCAACAAACTATGATATCATCAAATCTGATTTCACCATGAAATCAAGGAGCCATAACATACCACACTTAATCTTCTTTGTTAGTTACAACATGTTTCAAACATTGAGTGAATAGCTATAACTAGAAAATTCCAGCAGCAAAATTCTTCAATTATCCAAGGTTACATTAAGAGTTAGGGAGGATTTTACCTCAACCCTAACGTCCTCTTATATGAACAATAATACCCTTTGACAAAGACTATTTTAGCAGCAAAATACAATGGTAATCCTTGCAAAACCCTAATCATCCATGCAAGAGAAAGGATAAATGGAGAAAGCTTACATTGAGCTTGTTACCAGTTAACCCCTGGATTTTGTCACTTGGAAATCCTGAGGGTTAGGAGCCATCATGT
The DNA here is from genome assembly GCA_032191745.1 of Picea mariana. Classification (NCBI taxonomy): domain Eukaryota; kingdom Viridiplantae; phylum Streptophyta; class Pinopsida; order Pinales; family Pinaceae; genus Picea; species Picea mariana. The sequence continues at coordinate 20,489 of JASDQU010171422.1, forward strand.
TTTATATGGATGACATTCATACAGTTTCCCAGAGGCAGTTTGGTTCTGAGCCAAGGTTGGTTTGTTGATTTTTGTAGCTTTGGGCAGGAATTCTCATATGACCCTAGGTGTTGGGCATGTGGGAATCGTCATGGGCACCACATCACATCTCGGTTTGGTGAAAATCCCCATGGATTTGAGTGGGGSATTCATGGGTTTGGTGATGGGCTTTGTGGGCTTGTGTTGGGGCTTCACACCCATAAGGAAAGCCTAATTTGATGTTGATTTGTGGAGGGGCTTCTATGGTGACCCCTAAGGATTGTATATATAGGAGAGAGGTCATTGTGACATTTCATATCATGTAGAGTGTGTAGAGACATGATGGAGCTAGCATAAGTGAGTCTGCACTTGTGCTAGGAGGTTTGGTGATCTCAGCAAAGGGAAAGTTTGCAAGGTGGCGAATTTGGCCTTGAATAGAAGAGCGAAGAAGGTCGCACATGTGAGCGAATTTTTCGTACCATACGCGATTTGCTGGAAGATGAAGTGCGTATATACGTGGGTTGTAGAAGGACAAATTGCATATAGGGTATACGCGATTTGTAGTGGAGCAAACAACGTATGTCCGCGGGTTTCCAGTAAGGTGAATCATGTATCTGATTTTTGGGAAGGTGAATCATGTATCTGATGTATCTGACGTCAGTAGGTCGTACAGGTGGTCTATAGGAGATTCGTGGGCATAGGAGATTCCCAGGGATATTGCTGAGGTTTGGTTTTCTGATTTGTATGGTTATTGGAGAACAAGGTTGTTCTCAGTTTTGGTGACTTTGGAGGACAAGATTGTTCTCGGATTTTGGTGATATTGTATTGGCTGGGAGGGATGTTTTTTGCCTCAGGATTTATGATGATAACAGGATTACACAACTGATATTTGTGTCTCATATGTTGATGATTAATCTTTGATCTTTTGTGTTTCCACTGCATATGTTTTTAGTCAATAATTTTCAGTGTAGAATTGTTCAATGATAACAGCTAGGGTGTTATTGTTGGTTCACTAGGAAGCAATTTCTCAGATCTGAAAATTAGTCACATAGAGTTGCATGTGAAAATTGACATGGTATCAGAGCTTGGGTCTTGAAGAGAAGGGGATCATCTCTGAGACACATTTTTGGATACAACACTGGAGGAGTGTTGTTCTTGTTCTTGTTCTGAGCAGATCATAGGTGAAAGCTATGAGAGGGAGCTACAGTGATGGTTGTAGGTGGAAATAGGTTAGATGGTCTCTAGTTTGAGACATGGAGCAAACTGTCCAGACGAGGAGTTGTGGACTATTGCAACTCGGTGGTGTGGTAGGTTGGGAGTTCTGGTGGATTGGTGGAGAGCCCGAATCACAACAGTATATTGTGTGGCAGATTGTCAACCTTGTGGATGGACTTCCGGTGACTTGTCATAGTGAGTTGCGATGGGTGCAACTTAGATGCTTTGGCACAGACGAGATGGCTTCGTGTGTATCACAGGTTGATGAGATAGAGTCTTCATTGGGCCGAAGAGTTTCACATTGTCGAGGTGCGACAGTGTATGAGGTATTTGACCCAAGAGGATGAGGACACTTCCAAAGATGAGTTGCGGTGGTTTGAGGATATGGATTGATTGTATCCAGGAGGAGACTCAGTTGGTATCCAGGGAGGATACAAATAGCTTGAGTGTCATGTCTATAGTCATTTTGCTTCACAGTGTCCACATCGGAAGGGAAAGGGAAGAAGGCAATAGGCATCAACAACAGAGGTTGATGACGTTGGAGACAAGTTCCAGGGGGAGATCTCGTTGGTCTCCTCCCTTTCAGGTATAGTTTCTAGCAGGGAGACTTGGTTGGTGGATAGCGGAGCATCTTGCCATATGACAGGTACTAGAGAGTTGTAAACAGATACAATATCATTCCGATTGGAGTTAGGAGAGGTGTTGTGGGTGCCAGAACTCATGAGGAGTGTCCTCTCAGTCTCGAAGATTTACAGGAAGGGCTATCACATATTATTTCGAGATGGACATGTATTGTTTGTGCCAATGTTATCAGAACCGAAAATCGGACCGAACCGGTCGACCCCAAAAATGCGAAACCGGACCAGGACCGGAAAAAAACCAGACTAAAAAACCGGTCGACCAAAAACTACATAAAATATTCAAATTTCGAAAAAAAACATATATATTCATGTGCATCAATATGAATTCAAACCATTTATACACAAATATGCAAAGATTCTCATTTATATAGTAAGAGTGCATATAACCAAAATAGCACTGAGTGCAATACTACGGTTTCTATTATAGTTTGATTGATTTTATAGTTAACTTCTAGATGGAAATCGTAGCTTAAGATATTTTGCCTCTCTTCTACAAATTTGGTGCTCCATTTACCATAAAGAGTGTCAACATTAAGTTGGTTGCTTTGTGAGATTTTGTCTTGTAGTCTATTTTTTTCTTAGTTTCTTATACATCGAGTTGATGCAAGAATTATTATTATTGTGTGTCAATGTATTTATTTTGTTCTGTGGGCCATGACTTAAGCCATGAGTGCATTATGAAGAAATAATTAGGAAGTCCTAGTTAATTTGGTGAACAATTGTGTTCCACTATTGCCTTGTAGGTGGACCTACATGTGTGTATTGAGGTTTTAAGACCACGATTTGATCATTTTAAGACAATGATTTGATCATTTCTTTTTCTTTTGAGAAGCTTTTGGATGTTTCTAAATTGAAAACACAGTTTCTAGTTTCTAAAACTCTATATAATGTACATAAATTGGCAAAAATTTGTTTTTTTTCCCTAAAAAAATTTGAAATCTGCCCCTTTAAATGCGTTGTATGGGTGCTCTACGGAATCGGCGAGAACCGGTCAGAAACGGCACCAGGTCCCCTATCTGACTGTTTTTGCTCAGATGGTTGGTTTGGCCGATTGGTTTTGCCGGTTTTAATAACACTGGTTTGTGCCCAGATGATCTAGCTTCAGGTCAACGATGGTTCTTGGAATTAGGTTGAGGGGCCAGCATATGCGTGTTGTGACCAGCAAGAGCATAGAGACAAATGAGGAGCAAATGGTTCCACCAGTGGTGAGGCATGCAACCCCACCAGTAGCACAGAGGGAGCAGGTAGCTCCACTAGTTGTGAGGCAGATGGCCCCACCAACAACACAGGTACAAAGGGAGTAGGCAACTCCACTAGTGGTACAGGCTCAAAGAGAGCCAAAGTTCAGAGGGAGTCATCCCTCAATATCTAGTAGGGAGGAGCAACCTCCCAGGAATGTGCAAAGGAAAGTGGACATGCAACATGTAGCTCCGAAGGTTGTGTAGACTCAGAGTGAGTCCGACTTCAGAGGAAGTCAGGGGGCTCGGAGCAAGAGTCAGTTGCTCAGTGGGAGCCAACCTTCAGGTCCATATGGGAGAGAGGCATCTTCCAAGACTCTTAGGTAGGTGTCATGGGTTGAGGAGGTCAGACAGGAGGTTCAAAGGCGTAGTCTTCTAGGAGTAGAATGTCTCCCAAGATGGGATCATGTTAGACAACCGGATTTTCTTTAGTGACCGAGGATGCAACTAGTCAGGAGGATTGGAGAGCAGGATTTATTTCGGTGACAGAGGGAGAAGACAATCTGGCGGATTGGAGAGCAACTGAGGTAGAGGATATAGTGTGGGAGACAAAGGTAGTTGTAGATGACTGTGGATTGTGGTGAGAATACCTCCCTCGTTAAGAGTGAGTGTTGATTTTTGTAGCTTCGGGCAAGTATTCTCACATGACCTTAGGTGTTGGGCATGTGGGAATTGTCGTGGGCACCACATCACACTTTCGGTTTGGTGAAAACCCCCTTCGATTTGAGTGTGGGCTTCATGGGTTTGGTGATGGGATTTGTGGGTTTCTGTTAGGTCTTCACACCCACAAGGAAAGCCTAATTTGATGTTGACTTGTGGAAACTTCTAACTTCTCCCCACTGCCAATCCAGGGGTCCACTCCTACCTGGACCTTTGTTTCTCTACCTACACTCCAAGAAATCCAGTTCCCAATCAAAGGAAAGCCAATAAAACAGATTTTCAAATTATTGAAATGCTATGAAAGTTTTTTCTAGGTTTTCATAGCCATTCTACAAAAGATGCAGGAGAAATGTATTTGTCTGTCACCACACAGCACCATAATCCATTCCCTTGTATCAACCTCCAGATACTTTTAGCTTCCAGTGCTTTAGAAAAGTGGAATATGTTTTTTATGCCTGAGTCCCCCATCTCATTTGGAGCTGCTATCCTTTTCCACTTAAGCAATGCCTTACGTTTTGACAAGTAGGTAGTTCTGTTGATGGTTGTGACTGCCCAATTTCCCAACTTGATAAAACATAGAGAGTTGGATCATTCTCGTTCATTCTCCTTTTCTCTGGCAGCGCCCTGTAAAGTGCATGGATTATCCTATATACATATTTGTTATAATAATGAGGCAAACTTCATTTTTGTTGCTACTATATGCGACTGTATCTCATGTTTCTGCATGTACTTAGTCTGCATATGGAAGTTTCATTCCAGTGGAACAAACATAAATATGCAAAATCTTTGCAGTTAGATAATAGAATGGATATTGATATGAAAATTAAATGAGTACATTACATCTGTGCTGCCTATTTTTATGGCTTTATGGTTTAGAGTCTAGACACATCCCTTACCAACTATATGTATCATTTAATAAATACAAATTGGATTATTACAATGTATTTAGCAGGTACATTACAAGTGACCTCCTCCAGAAATGCTTCAACTTTGAAGCATAGGCAGGGAGGGATGCTTGGAACGAAAATCTTCGTCCTCCCAAGTGGCCTCATTCTCACATAAATTCTTCCATTTGATAAGATATTTGGTAATGTTTTTAGAGTGCAAAGACTTAGTTCTTATTTCCAAAAGTCCTTTAGGTTTGAATATTAATCTTCCTTCTTCATCTGGGGCTGGAAGCTTTGTCTGGAGAAATGTTGTCAGAGCCATTTTCTCAAAACAAGAGACATGGAAAACATTATGTAATTTTCCCCTTATTAACAATCTCAAGTGCATTAGCAACTTTGCCCATGCATTTATGAATCTGGTCATAATGATAGAATCCTGTTGTCAACTTTTGATGTTTTGGAACAATGTTACACTTATCATGATAATATCACCAAAATCCAGTGTGGCGATAATATCGCCAGTATTTATCATGATAAATTCTGTTTTTGAAATTATTGCAATAATTTCAGTAATTATCGTGATAATATGGAAATTATCGCCCTGTCTGCATCAATATCAACTTAAAACCAGATTCTTGGTCTTTTAACCCTCATTTTGCAAAAGCTGCTTAGGCGATTGAGCTCTGAGGATATACTGTTAATTTCCTTTAAATTCAACAAACAAAATAAAATGCCGATGATTTTTCTTTACCCAAAAATTTATTTATGTTGATATAACTTCTAAAAATCATGCATTAAATTTACAACTGAGTTATTTAACTGAAATGAACAGTAGAAGCAAATAGAAACCAAATACATAAAATTGGAAGATACCAGAAATACCCTGGAAACCCTAGTGTGGGGAAAACCAAGTTCCAACAAAGGAGGGGCTTTATTGGCTTCAGAGGAATTAATTTACAGCAACAAAAAATTCAGAAATTTCTTAAAGCCCAGCAAACTCGGTCTGCTTTTTCGGCCTCTGACTTTGCTGGAACAGCCTGCACTCAGCTCACTTCCTCTGATGCTAAGTCGCCCTTCCTCACTCTGCAGAATCGACTTCCTCTTCCTTAACCAACACCCTCACTTCAGCTCAACGCAATGTGTTTTGTCTTTCACCCTCAACCTCCTTTTTATCTCTCTAATTCACTTTTTCAAGAGACTTCTAGAAGCCTTCAGAAATGCACTTTTGTGAATTATTAATTTCTTAAAAAGTCACTTTTCAGAAATTTGACTAAAAAGTCATTTAAATGACTTTTACATTTTTCCTAAGTCAAAACTTAGGATAAAATAAAAATGCTGATCTGGGTAATTTAATTATGTCCATCAGCGAGCCCTGGACACATAGGCTTAGCTGAGACACCTTCTAAGCTACCAAATTAAGAGATACCGTGACCATTTTGCAGCAAGCGAACAAAGGGAAATCCACTGTTTTCATTGCCATAATTCATTTCATGAGATACATTTATTTTTGTTTCAATGTGGTTTTGTATTCTCCTATTAGGACTTATGACTCGGGACAAATCATATTTCAGTTTTGATGTTTGATGTAGCACTTGACATCTTATATGTCTTATATATCAGTTTTATTTTCATATTTATGTAACAATCTAAGTCCCCTGACACAGGGACACGGAGGACACGTTATATATATATATATATATCAAAATTTAAATTATGAATTACACATGCAAAAATGAAATAATTAAACTGTAAACAGTTACATGATGATGATGCAAATTCAATCATACAACTAGTACTAACTTAGTAACTACTAAGTTACTAATATAAATGATGACATTGCCAACTCAACACTGTTGTCCAAACCCATATCATCAGGAACCACATCCCACATATTTGTCTTTCCCTTCAACCAGTCTTCTCTCTGCCCAGTGCCTGCAAATAAGACAAAGGTTGGTGTGTAGATACACCACTAAGTCACTTGACATGATGACAAAGAGAAGAGTTCAACATAAGAGTTTATACTTGAGTGAAGGGTACATTTTTACTAGGGTCGTGACAGAAGAGTTCAACAATTAATGCCACCAACATCGAGGTACATAAAGGGTATGGTGCGCTTGATTAAATGCCAGTTTCATACCCTCTTACATGATAGAATCCAGTGGAAACATTGCAATCCTACCAATCTTGAAATCCTGAAAACCGTTAAGTCTGCTGAATTTTGAATGGGACCTAAAATTCTACTTTCTCCATATGAAGTCCAATGAGGTTGGAACCATTCTCAAACACCCTGAAACAATTAATCATAATGTTAAAAATTTAAGTAAAAGGATGAAAATGAAAGATAAAGGAGAATGTCACTTTACCATTAATTACTAGAGCGGGTAAAATGGAGGGGGTGGGGATCTCTTTAAATAGAATTAGTAAGGCAAAATAACCCTTAGTTGCACACTGAAACACCTCACAACTGCAACTTGCATGAGAAAACATGAGCCAGGCTCCTTTTCTGAGCAGGACACGTGTCCTATTTTCAAGACATGCGTGTCCTGTGAACATGACACGTTCTAAATGAGTATTCGACACGTGTCCTATCGTTTGGTGTTCGACACGTAGGATTCGTGACACGAGGGGGGGTTTGGACGTCTCAGGTGACTTAGGTAACAATGTGTTTGTTTGATTTTGATGTTGCTTTAGAAGTTTAAAAAATTGAAAAAACTGATTATTTTTGTATTTTTTCAAGTTTCCTGATAATTTTCAATATTTTCCCTGATATTGCTGATAATTTATATTCTGGACCCCTCGCGATAAATTTCCAATAATGATAAATATAACATTGGTTTAGAATCCTTCAAAGGGTTGTGTTTATAAGGTTGAAGTTAAACAAAGACCCAATCACCCACTTGGAATTCTTGTTCAGTATAATGCAAATCATCCTGTTGCTTCGTTCGGATGTGGGCATGTTTTGAGTGTTGCTACCGGAGACAAATACTTTCCTACTTTGCTAGAAAATCCTTGAGTGTTGGTACCCAAATATACAAAGCAACATAATCACGTACCACTGGTGGTTCATACCAGTGTTACGCTTATCGCGATATTATCAAATATATAGCGATAATATCGAAACCGATACTCGGTGATAATATCGCCCCAATTTATCGTGATAAATACGATAAGTTGAATTTATCGAGATAAACTGAAATTATCGAAATAAATTCCGATATGATCACAGGTCGATGGAATTTATTGGCCTGCTGGGTTTCTGCTCGCATTTTGGCTTATAAAATCGGGTTTTTGGGTTCTATTTGCTTATTTTACAAACGATGCCTATGGGGTTTGAGCTCAAATGGTGTTGTAACTGTTATCGCACAGTTTGTAGGAAGGGTTTAGGTAGCTTGAGTCAAGGCTTCAAACTGGCGTAACAGGAGCTTCCCCACCCACTATCACCTCGATGGGGAGCTCTTTCTATTTAGGATGGCTAGTCCAAGGGAGACATCCCTAGTAATCTAGGTTTATGAAAGGGCTAAAGGGCTAATGGATCAAGATAAGAGTTTCCTTTCACAGATTACTGCCAAGAAAGATAGCCAAGAAGAAGATATTCCACTGGATGGCACCTGTTTGCGAGACAAGACAAATAAACTAAAAGTATGTGCTGCAGTGGTTAGTACTTCAAGGCATCAATGACTATCTTCAAAATATATGTGAGCAATGATCAAATGTAATTATTGACGAAGTCAATGATTACTAAATAAAGACAAATAACTTATAGCACTCCTTCAATAAATACATAGGATATAATGGCATTCAATGTATGAGATCAAACCTTGTATTATATCACAATGCAACTCATATCATAAATCTGCTCACAATAAATATATTTGCTGCATCACTATTGCAGAAAGAAGGTGACATCAGCCCTATTAATAGGTTGATTTTGAAAGTAATGAGAGGAACGTTTTATCAATCAAGCATATAAAAGTGACTACCAACTCAAAACCTATCAAAAGCTGATGATAAAGGTCACAACGTTTCAGGCCAAGCAAGAATCAAAGAAATGTGACATCACCTATAATGTTGCTGCTGTCACTATGACGTCAGCCCTAGAATTAGGTTAGTTTGAAAGGCCAAAAGGTAGACGTTTTGCAATTTTAACCAATGAAAATGTTTAATACCTCTATGGCTATCAAGGAGTGACCTAGCCGCAACTTTTAGAGCACACAAGAGTTCAATATGGCTAAGACGTCACTTCTAGGGTTAGGGTTAGTGAATCTGCTAGGGTTAGACGCTAGGTTAGTTAGGGTTTCAAAATAAGAGAAGATTGAAAGAGAAATTAAGCACAAAAGCTCAACGTTATACTTCTAGACTAGTGCCTTGGGTTAATGGAGTCAATTGGAGTGAAACTAATGGCTTGGAGCAATTTAAACCTAAGGACAAGAGGACTTGGTCTAATGGTGCTGCTATGGCAGGGCCACTAGATCCAAAACCCTAAGAAGAGAAGGCTGATTTAGGTGTAGCTAAGGCTAGGCCTAAGGCTTCTTATTCTTTCCTTAAGACTCTTTTGGCAAAACGGCTAGTTAATAAACACAAATCTATAGCTGAAAAGTGTTGTTTAAAGACAAGGCTTTTCAAAACCCTAGAAGTAAACCTTAGGTGTAAAGTAAATTAGGCCTAGGACGCCTTCTTTCTTCAATTTATGTTTAAAACTAACTCAAGAAAAGAGCATGGCTAGTGTAGCTATGGCTAGGCTAAACCTTCTCTAATCAAATGGCCAATAAGCTTTTACCATGGGGACATGAAGCCACAACCTACTTGTGTGTTGGCTCCCTAGGGTTTTAAAGATTAGGCAAATAATAACAATGTAACTATGCATGCAAGATATTTAATCAACAACCATTCATTCAAGAAGTTTTGATGAGAAAACACTTACAAATTCATGAAGAAGCATAATCATTCCCTAGTTGTAAACCTTCCAATGATAAATAGCACCATATGCCAAAAGATAATCCTCCAAGATGTAGCGCCTCAACTCCAAAGACAAGAATAACCAAGAAAAGAAGACTAGAAAGTATCTCTCACAAGAGAGCAAATTGTATGTCCAAATGAGGGTAAAACGTCCTCAATATATATGATCTCTATGACCTTTAATTAACAATTAGGTCATTAAAAACAACCGACAAGGCTGACTTTACATTATTCAATTATTTGTCACATTACATGCTAAAAATGCCAAAAGTGAGCTAGAAATGGAGACGTCAGGCCCCTATAGGGGGAACGTTGGCCCTTTCAGGGCATAATCATCATCCAACAAGCCAGACGTTGGCCCCTTTGGGGCTCCTGCAACCTGCTATGTGTGCCAAACAAGCCCAACACATTGCCATATGCTCTAGAAAACGTCCAGCTAGTCCTGGGTGGCGTCCTATCCATCAAGGCCATCGTCCCATCTGCAAGGGGCTGATCCCCATAGGTCAAATCTCTGCCAAAACGTCCTGATGAGGGCGTCCTTCTTCTTCTCCATGCAAGGGCTCGTCATAACTCTGTCCTGCCTCTG